>OY759271.1:17992609-18222609 GCA_963662155.1 Lamellibrachia columna | reverse complement strand
GCTTCGGTTAATGCGCTTTTCGTTGAGTTGTTTTTGCATTCCTTTCTGACTTTGTTATTGTTCTAGTGGCTTACTTCGAATGTACGTCAGCTGTACCTCAGCTGTCTGCATTGTTTAACGCTTGCTATTTAAGAATAGTAATTTCTTTATGCACCTATCGTCATTGCTGCTGTTGCCATGATGTCTGCCGTTGCTGTCTTCGCCGATCTACTGGTCGTGTATAACGTCTTAGGCGACGCACTGACCATAATGCTGCATCGTTTGTAAGTATATATATATGTGTAGTTTCTTGTACGAATGATCGGTAATACGTAGTTTAACTTTAACACTTTTACAATGCATATATAACACATAGTTTAACTTTAAAAGACATACTGTTCTACAACTGTGTAACGTTCGGCTATAGATAGTTCTAGTTTTAAAAAGCACGCCGTCGTTTGCTTGCCGGCCTGAGGTCGTGGGGTCACCGCTGATAAGGACTGCAATCGGTATGCAGGCCGAGTAGGTGACTGCTAGCGGTCTAGCGATAAAAAAACACAAGTCAACCGACTGCTGGTCTGGTTCATAGTACGTCTCTCGTTGCTTGGTAACTCTTGTTCTATTAATATACGCGAAAGGATTGACTTCCGACTGCTACCGGCCTGGGTCGAAAGTACGCCTCTTGTTGCTCTTGGGTTTCGCATAGCCTATTAATACACACACATGTGTTGTTTAAGAAATATATAGCGTGCTGTTAACAAAGCCTCGACTGTAAGACACCCCCCCACACACACACACACACACACACACACACACACACACACACACACACACACACACACACACACACACACACACACACACACACACACACACACACACACACACACACACACACACACACACACACACACACACACACACACACACACACACACACACACACACACACACACACACACACACACACACATATATATAGTGTGCTGTACCGTTAACAAAGGCTCGATTTTTATGTGTCTCTCACAATGGTTTTCAGCTTCCATCGTGAACAATGGGCGGTTGTTATGGAGGAACTCCTTTACAACATACCATGCGTAGACGATGACGACGACGACGATGATGATGGCTACAACAGCCCTCTGCCGACAGAAAATTGGAACACGAAATGCGACGAAAATGCAGCCTTCATAGACCACAGATGGATGTGGGCGGCCGTGATGACGGAACTTGGTATGATTCGTCCACTCGCGCCAGTAGAGAAAGGGCAACGACCGAGCAAGTTGCTAGATAGGCGCGGGCAGTCACTGTCATGCCTGCAGTTTGCTTAACGTCATCGCCCGAAGAACGATGAACAATAGTTATACGCATCAATATTTGACAATAAAATACCAATATTTCTTTATATTACTATGCTTTAGTATGATCTGATATATCGTTATTTTTAAATAATAAAGTTTCTTTGTGACTTTATTCAATGAGGTGTTGTGTCGATTTGTAACGACGAACGAAAATATTAATTAAAATTAGGCATACATGTAGGCTACAGAATACATATTACATTATCACATTATATCGATAACTTTTCGTTTGATGACGTCTTATGTCCAACACCTATAAAGTCACTATATCGCTCCGGTCCCGATGGCTTACGGGTGGGTAGGGTACCGCGGGCGACAACGAGCCGGGGGTTACGCTTAGCTCCACTCGTTAAACGCCTTGAGCTACGGTTAGAGTTATCTCGCTCTTTGGGATCGGGGTAGCGGTCACGTTAGGGTAGCGGTCACTCCGTTAGGGTCAGGGTTCACCGCTGATGACGTCAGGTCGGGGTCACGTCGCAATCGTCATAAAGTTGGGGTTACGACGGTTAGGGTTAGCTCCAGTCGACTAGGGGACGCTCTAGGGTTACGGATAGGGTTATGGGTCACCGCCGGGGGCGCTCATGATACCCAGAAGGCTATGCGACCGGAAACCAGATGACTCTCCCAAACTGGTCCCCTCTTTTGCTTGGTCATTCCTGCCCTATAACTACTCTCATCAAACATACATTTAAACACACTGAGTGCACCATCTTCAGTTTTGTCTATACAGTGTTAGTGAGACCACATCTAGATTATGCCGACTCCATTTGCAACCCACACATGCTCAACGCAGAGCCACCAATTAAGAGTACGTGGCTCTTGTGAGAGCGGCTATATTTTAGCCTTAACAGCAGTCTTTTGGACCCTTATTTGATAGTTTTATAATACTTGCATATTCTTTTATTTTTTATACTTTCATATACTCAATTGTTGAGAGATAGGTATGCATATGGGTCAAATAAAGTACATATATTTGTCTGTACACAACTAACACTCAGAGCACACGTGGCCACAAAGAGAAACTATACAAGACACCCAGCGGACTAGACATAAGAACATATTCGTTCTTGCATCGCATATTTCAGAACTGTAATGACCTTCCACCATCAGCCATAGAAGCCCCAAACATCCTTGCGTTTAAAAAACTTGACGATCTCTGGAAGAGGGACAGATTTAAATTTCAAAAGAACAAAAATTTATGTATATATGCACACACCAAGCCACGTTTTTCTCACATCTATAAATTACGCACGAATAAAGGAGGGTGTCTAAAAAGCCTTATTTACAGTTAAGTAATTACCGAACATTCAGGCAAGTAATAATGATTCATGGTCATTGATCGCCACTGATGCTTGCACTGTGCACTACTACTAGCCAGTGTGTAAGGCTCCCCATGCAGTACGTATACCTACCTTAATTCTTACCAGCTGTGAATATTAGTAATACTGTTAAGATATCTCACTGTAACATGAACCCTTGCCACCCCACGCCAATACTTCCAGGGTATCATGCCCATGTCATGGGCATGGTACTATAAAATGTAATGATGTACGCATGTCTGTCATCTGGCAGTTATATACTATAATAATAGGCAAGTTCATTGAATACTATAGTGCGTCTCACGCGCGTACTATTAACCATAGCCATGTGCAGACATAGGAAATATCTAAATGGAGGTAAACGCCCTCTGCAAATACTCAATTTAGCGGCAGCGTGACGTAAGCATGCGCAATGCGTCTGCTGCCTCACCTGTCTCGCACCTTGACAACAAGTCCAACTTCCTTAAATTCCTTCCAGGGGGCGCACACGTTGAACTACATTCCGAGGTCGATCGGAAGTGATTCGTTTACTGGCAGGTGCCCCGCAATTGAAATAAATCTAAAGATTCTTAATGAAAACTATATGCATCAAATATGGTAGCGTACGCGTTCTAGTGTTTCACCTATATGATCACGTAAGACAACATTATCAGTTCACGAGATCGATAATTAGTATGAATAACAATTTAACAATACTATACATGTATGTAGGGGGTGTCACGTAGAAGGAACAGCCGAGGCGTGGTCTCGCATGATAGACGTAAGAGGCGGTTGTTATTGAAATTTTGTCTGCAGTGTACTTTTTCAAACACTCGTAACAATTTAGTAACGGATTATCACATCATTCCGACGAAGCCGTGGTAAGTGTGTCTAGTATGATGTCTTTGTAACACGCTTCTTATTAGCGACGGCGATGTTTCATCGTAGTTTACCTCGTCGCGCCGGTTTCACGTTGGCCCCGGAGAAAGTTTGGTCTAATTTCATGGTATTGGTAGTAGCCGGCCGTGTATACCTGGCCGTGATTTCTCTTGACCTACAAACGAAGCCAGCGGCTGGTCAAGCGGCGATCGCAGTAACATTGCTCTGATATGTAAAACATATCGCACTATCACTGTCTGTGATTATGTTTCCTCCTGTATATCAACTCGTGGTCTCCGACTCTGACCACGATTACACAACATGGCTGCCTAAACAAAACGCCATATTTTGTGCTTCACGCCTTTAGACAGTTCTAGCGTGTTATAATTTTATGTTCTCTTGTCTGAGCATATACGTCGCCGGAACCATGAATGAGACGCGTCGATCGTAAAAACGTATCGGTACCTTTTAGACGAAACCCAAACTGTCTAATTCCACGGCGTACGTTAGGATTACCGTGTCCTAAGGCTAAGTCACGAGTTTCCCGGAGTCCGAGAATACAGTTACACATATGGTTGAACGAATATCCCCACACAGACATAAAATTATGACAAAATTACTCAAGTGTAAATTGAGTCAGTTGTCCCAAGACTGAATTCCGAGGCCACAACCAGACAAGCACCACTGTCTGTCATTATTATTAACAGACTAAAAGGGATCCTCACTAAAAGTGGTGTGCACTTGCCAAGAAAAGGGTTAACATAAGTGATTGATAGTTATAAACACTGTTGGCATACTGATAAATTATCCATACTTTATGTCAAATTACTAGGCATTCTGGGACATTTGACTAATTGTTGAAGGAATGATTGATGGCTGTGCCAAAACATTTATATTGAGCAGAAGAACATGGATGACAGCAAGTTAGCAGCACAAGTAGCTGTATTCTGAAACTGTCAATATTGTCAATTATTATTAGTCATCTTCCTTCTGTTAGTTTTGCATACCCCAACAGTGTAATTAGAGAACCCCAAGACAACAAAAACATGTGCACAGACGATGTAGTGTTTGGGTGGCTTGTGCCCTAACTAGGATCTTGGGGGGGGGGGTTTGGGGGGCAAACTTAGTCACTCATTAGTTTGTCATGTGGCTGCACAATTGATGCCTCTGTCGGGCTCTGTGGATGGTGTTCTTAAGTCCTTCCCAGTTGTCTAAACTAACTGTATCTTAGGGTAGGGAGTTCCAGAGTCGAATAGTACCTGGGTAAAACAAATTAAAGTCCATGAAGTGGGATTTGGACAGCTAAGGAATGCTGCTGCATGGTGTGAGGGTGTCTATGGAACAGTGTGTTTTGTATGCTGGTGTAGTCTGTACAGACCATTTACTACCTCATACATAATGCAGAATCTATCATTTTGTCTTCTTGTCAGCAAGGGTCTTCCAATCTGGACTGTGTCTCTCATACCAATCATACTTCTGTGTATTCTGTTCTGCCAGTATGAATATACTACCAAATAACAAGCTATGGTCATAATTATCACATTCTTATTTTTTATGTAAATTGTATCCCACTTTTAGTTTCAAGAATGCCGTACTGAAATTGACAGTTAACTGTGTTACACACAACCGTACCCAGAGACAGTTAACTGTGTCACACACAACCGTACCCAGAGACAGTTAACTGTGTCACACACAACCGTACCCAGAGACAGTTAACTGTGTTACACACAACCGTACCCAGATACAGTTAACTGTGTTACACACAATTGTACCCAGAGACAGTTAACTGTGTTACACACAACCGTACCCAGAGACATTTAACTGTGTTACACACAACCGTACCCAGAGACAGTTAACTGTGTTACACACAACCATACCCAGAGCAATGGAGCTAAGACTGCTCAAAGTTGAATTTTTATATCACAGTCCCAGACTTCAACATAACCAGTTCATTCTGACTCTAGTTCAACTTTGCTATGAAGTCATGCATGTTTCACCATAATAATTATGTCAGTTATGAAGTAAGTATATTAATTTGTTTAATTAGGCTGTCACTGTTCTTAAGTCTTGCTGGTTCAATAAACCAAATTCAGTAAGTTTGTAACCTGATTATGAAACACATGTAAAGAGATGTGTAGTTTTAATACATACCTGGACATTCAATGACAATGCTATGTAAATAATGATATTAATTGATAGTTTAGTATCTGCAAATACAATAAATCAGCATTATTATAGTTATTGTAGACACGCATACATATTTGTTTATTTATACATTGATTACATTCATATAAATATATGCCAATGGATATGTAAAATAAATTCAAAGAAATATTCTGACCAACAATATTCTGGTGGAGGTTCTTGCAAATGAAAACTGGTGTGATTTTGGAAGTCTCAGTGGCTACAATGATCGTCCTTATCAGTCATTCAGACAGTGCACTGCTTTCAACCACAGTCAGGCTGCAATGGCCTGAAACAACTGGATACAATAGTGTTACCTACACTGACAGGCTATGAACAAAATACTATGTTTGATGTAACTGTCAGATTTAAATGAAATGATAAACAGAACAATCCACTATGTAATAGTGGAGCCATCCATATACAGTCTTAGACTGGTTGTCAGTGTATGAATGTAATATGTTTTGCCATATTTCAAGAATTTGTTTTGTTTGTTTGTTACCACCTATATTTCTGCAGTGTTATATATGAATTTGAGGTCTGTTGCAGAAGAATTTATTTATTTGAAATTGGTCAAAATTAATTCTTGAAAACAAACATAGTTTTGGTCTACATTTAGCAAAATTCCAACCTCTGCATGGATTAATAAAACACATTCTTTAGCATGAATAGATCAGAATCCGCACACACCCTTGCATCCATCCATCATACATGTATATGAGCTGAATGACACAGGTCAAGTTTTATGAGTTTATGCACATACTTATTTAATTAAAGACCATAAAATACAGCTTTCATCATTTTGTTGTGTCTGCATGTGTGTGCATCCATTGTTGAGTTGAGTTGAGTTGAGTAATGTATAAAGGTGCCTCATCCATTAACATTTTTGCTCGTCTCATTTCAAATTCATTTTGCAAAAATTCAAACCTACCTAATATCCACTGCAACATTCTAGCTCATTTGTGCAACCTTTGTATGTAGTTTTTGTGAAATCAGACAAAGTATTAAATTATTTAATTCTGCATGCAAAATTTATTGAGGGCAATTCCGGCATTAAGGACGTCCATTTAAGGTGGCTGGGGCAGCTGGCATGTCAGTTGATTTTTTTCTTCATAACATGCTAGGATATACTGAACTGAACATCAGCACTACAAAAAATCAACCAGCACTAATGTGATATTTTGCCAATCCATCCTTTAAAAACGCAGTCCTTTCGGAAATCCCCTTGGGTTCCCGGAAAAACAACAATATTTCCATAGTAACGACCGCAAACGCTACGATGTTCGAACCAGCTATGTTCATTTGCCATGAAAGCGGACAACATCGTCTGGTTAGTGTAATGCTAGTACACATCAGTATTATATCTGCCTAACTAAATCATGTACTTAAACCAGCAAATATCAGCGTTCAGTGAGCATTAACATAGTTTATCCCGCCTTTGACACGAATGAAAATGCTGACGCGTATGTGACCTGGTGACTCTGCGGGATAACGGGCCAATCAGAATGACCGTACACACACCCTGCCACATGTTTGTTAGATGGCTGGCGTAACCTGATACCATAGAGGACAACACGTTACAAGTACTGATTCAAGGACTATTGTGGCGGCAAATTAAGGGGACATGTTAATATTACAAATGGCCATTATGTTTTGTCAATAATACACAAAACAGCGTTTTTCAAAACCATAATTACAATTACACAATTTTGCTGTAATCTTCCCAAAGAAGTTGAGATGGCCTTGGAATGAACAGGTCTGCCAGGGGGTGAAGTGTAAAGCGCTTTGAGCAGTCCTATGGACCGGATACCACGCTATATAAGAACATACCTTTACCTTACCTTTAATCAATTACAAGTACAATTACATAATTGGACCCAGTCTTGCAAAATGCCAGTGAAAAAACGTAAATTTCAACACAAAAGCAAGCATTTGATAAGATTGTGTTTTCATTAATAACCAGGAAATGATGTTTAAAATATTGTTTGAGAAAAACTATAACACTCCCGACGTTAAAATTTTGCGTATGAACGCATCTAACGTGCACGCAACGTAATACAGCAGTAAATTACAATTGGTGAAGGGTTTGTGTCAAAAATACACTGCCACTTTATGCTGTCATTCAACTTTTGCTTAATTCATTCACGGTGGTGTAGCAGACATATTTGGTTTATGTTAACCAAAATCTGCCATAAAATTATCAGTTACACTGTCATGCTTATATGTATGTTATTTATTTCTATGGGGATTGTCTCAAAACAATTAAACTTCGTTTTTAGTGGCTATTTTTTCACATTTACCCCCAAAAAATTAAAAACCTTGTAACATAACCAAATAATGAAAAATAATTTTTTATAATCAGGTATATTATATAGAATTTCAACTACAATCTGTGAAGAAATTGTTAATTTATCTTTAAAACTTCTACTGAAACTAATCAATTCAAAACAAGCATATAATAGCCATCCCAGCTACCTTAAGATAATTATGCACACTTTGTCAAGACATGCAATACATCTTAATTGAAATAAGTGGATTTTGAAATTGGCATAATGTGTAACCTATTAACTGTTAACATGCCAAATGATAGCCCTCCAACTTCACTCATTTTTGAGAAAAGTTCTAAAATAGCTCTGTTATGGACGTACTCAAAGAAAACGATTTTTGAAATCAGAAACTCTGAAGTATGAATGCATAAAAATATAACAAAACTGTGTTTGTATACTAGACATTAAGCTTCCAAATAAACTAGAAATTAATTAATTTCCTGCTAGTAACTAGGTCACAGGTAACTTTGTCATGTGATCTACCTTGACCCCATGAAGTGTTTACCGTTTTGGATATCCAATATTTTGAGCCTAACCAGATCTAATGACTAAAGTCAATTCTCTTGATGATTTGAAAAAATATGAACTTTTTAATTAACCTGACTGCAGCTATTACTTAAGTTAAACTATTCACACTACATATTAGGACATCGACAAACTGGATTCGTGATAGGCTAAATCAGTTGAGGATACAGTTTTAATTTAGTAAAAAGGGTAAAGTTGTGTTCTGTATCCCATCCTTGGGACTACTCAAAACACTTCACCCCCTGGCAGACCTGTTCAGTCCAATGCCATCTTGACTTTTCTGGGGAAGCAATCAGCCATGCTGCAATTACTGCACGAAGACTATTCGTTCAAATATTCACCTCTAGCTGTAGCCAGGTACTCATTTATACAGCTGAGTGAACTGTTGCTAATAGTAATAATTGAAAGACATGCACACGTGTGAGTTTGCAGCACCTGTGAGTATATTTGTGACAGTGGATTTTTTGGTCATGCAGTGTCTGAATTTAGCACACAAAAAAATGGCCCAGTTCTATTTTGAACTGGCCCATATGAGTTTGAACTGGCCCCACAAAAATGTATAAATTATAAGTATACGTAATAAAGCAAAGTGTTCGGGCATAAAACTAAAACAGACAGTGTCTGCTTTAAATTAGAATAAATATAAAACATACAAAATATTGTCGTTCATTTCTTATAACTAGCAGACCAATAAAATAAACTAATGAATTTACTAAACATTTCAATGTGAACTTTATTTGCGAAACAGTTACAATTGTTGAAATTGACATTATGTTTGATACCGACGTTTCATGCGTACTGTCCTGGGCCTGGCACGGGCAAACATAAAATTATTATATGCAGTTCTCCAAATCGTAGCCTCCAGAGTTCACTTTCACAACCAAATATCACATTAATCAGAATATCTTGGCACATTATATTGTCAATCAGATTGTTTGCCTCTTTAGTATGAAATAAATTGGCATAATATCCTTCAAAAACTGTCAAATTGTACGTTTTATAAGTAATAACTGTGACACCGATAGATTAGACAATGCCAAAGCAATCGAGAAACTAAGTGGGCCTAATCTAAGCCAGAATTTCTGGTTAATTTCAGCATAACAGCAATGCTAGTGTTCCTAGCAAGCTGTTGACGCATGCAACTTGACATCAAATGTAAGCAATGTAGCACTTTTCACATTTGTAACTAGACATATTTAATGAACTTTTATTGACATGTTTTATTAATTAACATTACAGTATGTAATCACTTTCAATGATGGTTTCTCTTATGGATAACATCTTTTAGCCCATGGTTTTTGTTGCTATCTGAGACCATCTAGGCAGTACAGGAAACATTCTGCGGGTTAATTGCCAAAGTTGCAGCAGCCCGGATGTTGTGGTTTCCTCACTGGGAGGGTGCTGGCATTACTGGTTATTAAATCAAATGAAATACTCCCTATTGCTTGCCTCCCTGTGTGTGTTGACATCGCCTGATTGATGGCAGTCTTTGTTCTACATTACGTCACAGCTAAAAGAAGCATGCCATCATGTCCTCAGCTTAATGTAATGTCAGTATCCGGCTGAAGTTTTTTAATAACACTTCAGTTGTGCAGATTGCCAAGCTCTCTGTGTGATTGTGAGACTGTGTGAGTCATGCCCTGAGAAGCCAGAGTAGGCTGCTTTGGGAAAGGTGCAGTAGTTTTGTGGGAAAACGCTGAAAGTGGATATATAAGTTTGATGGTTAAGGTATTTAAGTTTAAAGTGGTAAAGGTGGATATCATTATTTAACGGTGACACTAAGAAGTAAAGGTAAGGTAAGTTCTTATATAGCTTCTTTGAGACTGCTCAAACCTTTCACTCACATTTTCAGTTCTGATTTACATTGTTCATTATGACGTCATTGATCCCTAGACCCTTGTGGCTGATTCCCAGCTAGAGAGGTGATTTAGGGAGCTGTGGAAATCCTTCAGGTTAAGTGCCTGCTCGATGTTACCAGAAACATTTGCTAGTGAGCTAGGCATGGTACAGGGTTTGCAATGGTGGGAAGGGGTGAGCATGGTGCAGCTGGGGCACAGGAAATTTAACATACATATGGTACCTGGGATAAGGACCAGAGTTAGGGAAATTCCCAAATGGCCTGTCACATTAGATTAGAGTTCTCTCTAGAAGACACTGGCAGTCTATATTTGGTGCACTTGTTTAACCCTTTTCTCTGGTATTCCATGAATCAGGCTGTGAATAGATGGGTATGGAAACTAATTTATGTTAATGCTTACATTTTCTGATGACTTGGGATAAAATAATGTTTTCACAATTGAACCTACTGAATAGTGATCTACTTTTATTTTTGGGTCAGAAGTGCCTGGACTGTATTTTTTATAAGTAATGTAGGAAAAATCCATTGTTCCTTTTTAAACCCTTATGCAATGAGGTGGCTGCATACAATTAAAATCTGTGTTTTGTTGTGTCATATTATCATACTATTGTAGGATCCTCTTTATAAGTTGTAAGAATCCTTTCACCATAAACTATCTCTTAGAGCTGTGTGATCCAGTTTAAATATGCTCAACTTATTTGTCTAGTTTGAGTACCAAATCTACAATACAATACTTTGAAACCAGCGTGTGGTGCTTATATAATATTTGATACAGTTTTGTCTGCACATTGTATAGACATACTTTGAGACCGCATGTGAGAGTGGCTGTGTCCACATGCTGTAAGCGTTTCTGGAGTGCATCGAAAACAATAGTGTATGTGTGTGACTTGGTGTATGGATCTGTTCGGCGACTGACCGTTCAAGGCAGGGTACATAAGGGCATCTTTAGTTGTAACTTGCTTACTGTCGTTGACAACATGACATTTAAATAATATATACTTATATTGTTCCTGCGTTATAATTAGGGGGGTCATACACGACCAGCGAGGCCATTGATCACGATGGATTACACAGCTATTGATAATGACACAGAAATTCCCATTTTTCAATTCGTCCTGTAGGCTTTAAATTTTATTATTTTTGGAATCTGAGAAAGCCATATTGAAGATTAGTTTGTCCTCATCGATTTTTATATGCCCAGAAATAAAAGCACAGAGAATTTTTCAATATGACCTGTTTTGTGCATCGACCCGAGTCACCTGCACTGACAGCTGCTGTCAACCCAATCGTAGTGACCTCGTGGCTGTTTGAAGGGGTTTTTCGTGGGTGAGCCTCATGAATATTGATGAGTTGAATGATGTCGTCATGTAGCATAGATTCCAAGCTTCATTTTAGTGCAACTTTTGTTTAGATCAAACCACTATGAAATATAAAAAATTGCTATTTAAATTTACATCGGCATTATTTTTGCCTTTTATGCCTAGTAAACCATATAAATAGATATCTCACCAAAATCTATGGGCCTTTAGCTTCATTTTGATACATAGTTCAAAGGTGAAACATGAATGACTCGCCAGCGAAAAATGCTAAAAATACGCATGCATGAACAGCCAAAATGTGCTGACTCTGGCAGATGCTTTGTGCACATTGATTGCTGATGGAATTGTTACTGGTATTTACTGATGCAGAAATATATCTAGTTTTTAATGGGTACTGATAATATTCAGACCTGCTGGAAAAAAAAAATTACTAGCTTGCTGGGCTAGTGGATCATGACATCTACTAGCCCGCAGGAATTTTCAGTGGCCTGAGTACTTTCGTTCAAATTTTTTCGTTAATATTCCTCAATCCATGTCCACAACCATATTCTCAAAATAATACAAAAACAACTGTTTTTAGTAGAAAAATTTTCATTTGTCTGCTTTTGATTCCAAAGAGTCTCAACTGAATATAAAAACATTTTTGGAAAAGAAACTCCACAAAACAAGAAAAATCTAGAAAATACATGTAATACTTGGTTTTCATCCTGACTAGACTAGATCATTGTCTAGAGTTGAACGTAATACTTGGCTTCTCTCAGTATTATCTTGGCACTTCAATGAATATAAAAAATCTGGCAATGCCACCACTAGTGATAGCAATGTGATGCCACCTTGCAGCTAAAAGCACACCCTATGAATTACTTCTAAGAATTCATTATAAGCTTAGTGATATATTAAAAACATTAATGTAGTTAATATTAAACAGGTATTCCTATCAGACCAGCGAGAATCCGTTGCAATTTGACTGATTTTCAACTTGCATTGTATTTGTGTTCAGTCTACATCAGTGTTATATGCAATGAAAGAAAATAGTTTATGAAAAAATGTTTTCCAATTTCATCTAATAATAACTTTTTAACACAATCACTTACTGGTTTTCTAGTGAAAACTTAACTTTGAAATTAATGCAAAAAGTCATATCCTAAATTTCCTGAAAACATTTGTTCGGGGAATGAATCTTCATGACTTCCAGATGTAGTTACATGCAATTTTGTGCATTGGATTAAATGTATTGTAAACATTTTATCCTGATCATATTATATAGTTTCTCTTACATGGTATGTAAAGAATATCATAATTGAAATCGGCAGTGTGATAAACCCCTGAAATGATATCGAAAAGTCCGAGCCTGGCTCCACTTAAAATAATAGTGGCCATCTTGATTATTTACAACAAAGGTCAAGGTAAGCATGATTGCATGACATCATTTTCCTTGCTTTGTCTGTCTGCGTTTATATATTCCAAGTTTACAACATGCAAGTTTTATACAAGACAAAACAAATATGTTGTGATCACCTCATTAAAAATTCAAGATGGCTGCCGCTTTCGACTTACTTTTGATTGTGATATTGTAAAACGGAGGTCATCATCTTGTCTGGCATGCCAGAAAACATTACCACTATTAAAGATCGCCTCATTATAATTCAAGATGGCCACCATTTTGACCTACTTCTGGTTGCGATATTGTAAAACGGAAGTTGCCATGTTGTCGGGCATGCAAAAAAACCAACTGGTAGAAGAAATGTTCCAATTTTGGTACAGTTAAAAGATTAATTTTACATTTTATAATTCTAACTTGGACTCATTATTCCTCGGTTATTTAACAGTTTTCCAAAGCTTTTTCCATTACAGTAAAATGCAAGAAAAGTTTTATTTCTGTCATCTTCAACTGTTCATATCTTTTTGAGTGGATAGTGCGATCTTAATAATCATGGTGTCATTGTGTTCCTAGTTTCAAATCCTATCTAGCTATGCAAAAGACATTGAGTTCTAACATGAAATACATTTTCATGTGACCCCCTATTATAATCTACTGTGAGTATGTATCTTTGTATACATGTTATGCTATTGCTCCCAGACGCTTTGCATCTCTGGCACCAAACTTTTACAAGTTCATCTATGACCCCATGGTCGGGTCGTCTATGACCCCAGGGTCGGGTCGTCTATGACCCCAGGGTCGGGTCATATCAGTTTTACTTTTTGTGATTCACCCTGCTATTACTCTTTCTACGAACAATCAAATTGCCCTTTCTAGTTATTACGTACAATTGTTTACAACACTGTGCACAAGGTGTGGGGTTTAAGTATCAACACCCCATAGGGTAACAACTGCCATGTGGATACAGACATGTGGGACAATAGTGCAGTTTGACAGTGACTGATTTATACTTGTCACAATCACTATCCAAGTGAAAGACCGAGTTATGCAACTCAAGCAGGAACAGTTTTTGTTTAAATTTTAATTAGATAATAAGCCAAGCCGCCTTATGTTACAACCAATAGCACATTAATCCATCCATGTTTTAATAAAATTAGGCCCCAGGATTTTATTAAAACATGCCACCATGTTCCCAGGATTTCTGGCAAATTTCGAGCAATTTTACTTCCTTGTGTTAAAAAATCTGTAGAAAAACTATTCAATATTGACAATTACAAGTTGTGTTTATTTTGAAGAGTAGTAATTTCTCCACATGCATGTATACATAGAAATAGGATATATTAATAAAATGTTGACATTTGATAATAATTTGCAAAGACAAAATAGTACATTTATTAAAACTTTGAAAGTTGCGACTGACATTTGACAATGATCCCATGCTATAACCCTATGCAACTCAACGAAGAAAATGTAGTTATATGTGTTAAATTTGCACCACTGAAAACATCAAATTCTGACGGTTATTTTTCAGGTTATACCATATTTTATCATGACAAATATAGAAATAAAAAATTTCAAGATAGCGTGAACAAAACTGATGAAAATCAAGATTTCCGAAAGGGCAACACATGCACGTAACGAGCTGTTGTTGTTGTTGCAAAATGTATCCGCTAGATTGTGGCAGAATTTGGTAGCGTTTAGTTCAGTAATTATTCGCCATGATTTTTTATGAATAGAGGGTCATGTATGCGGCCGTTCCAGGACTGCACAGAGCGGCCGGCCGCGGCCGTTGTGGGGTCTAATGGGTTAACTAGCTTCTCTTTTTCTCATGCTGTGTGGGTGAAAGGGTTAATCCAGTTGCGTAAGTGTGTGATGTATGTATTGTATAATTATATATATATGTGTGTGTAGTGCTGTAGACATGTTGATTATTTGTATTCTGCTCTGGCTGTTTTGTTGGCTTGGCTAACAACAACAGAGCTTGTGGTGTCACTGGCACTGTTGACAGGTCGTCTGAGCAGTCTAGGGTAGTTATAAGAGTGGTGTGTATACTCAAGTGAAGGGGCAACACAGGTCAGCACCCAAAACGAAGATCACCCACAATGTTCCTGAATAAAAGAAATGCTTTAATTTGTTTTTAATTATATAAGTGGCATTTCATGATATATTTGCAACAACAGTAAAATCTTACCTGATTTGGTGGTTGCCAAATCTTAAACAAATGAGTATTGTGTTGTAGTACACAACATTGAAATTGAAGTCTATTGTGGTTACTTGTGTGCCATGTCACATGGTTCACACCTTATCATTGTAATGCTGGTTGACATGTTTATTGGTAGGCATTGGGTATGACTTTAGGGCATGGACAGCGGTACTCAAAGTTGACTTTTTACTTCAAACAATCTGGTTTCTTGTTGGACCGATGTTTTCTCAATGCATTTTGGATAGAACATTAGTGGTGCTATTAGCTTGGTTGAATTTAACATGATCGTTAACTGACTCTGCAAAATTTATGTTCTTTATGTAACTTTATTCCGCCATCAAATAAAAAAAATTGTGAAGTTGACCTAAAAATTGCATTTAAAGAATAGTTGGCGAGATAATATTAATTATATATATATAATTATATATACATACTGGCATTGGCATACCATAAACCTGTTAGCAACATGTCTAACAGCATCTCACTGTTTTCCCTATATAGCTACACCAGGCTCTTAGCCAGAAATATTTTTTTTTAGTTTTCAGTGTTCTAAAAGTGTAACCATAAGCACATGAAAGGCTTCTGTTGAAGCCATCCGTGCCTGTTACAGCCATTATTGGTCTATTATTTTTTATCTTACCCATCTTCGTCAGCCATTTGCCTATCTTCAAGATGGGCAGACGGGTCCGTGGCTAAAGGCCTGAGCTCTTGATGCATTAAGCAGGTTGTGTTGTACAATAAGCTTCATTTTAAGACTTTTCCAGAAATAAAGTTATGGTTTCAGGCTTATTCATGTCCAATGATAATTTTTTTTAAATAATAACAATAATATTTAGTCCATGAGCACAACGGACCACATAAAAATTAAAGTGCGGCCTGCTTCCCCCATACGGGAATTTTATATCTGGTATGGTCCCATCAAATCCTGACAAAATTCTGAATACAAATCTAGAAAACAGTTATTATCTATTCAATAAAGATGTGTATAAGAAATAGTTTTATGTTTTGTTTGTGTGAGTTTAGTGCAGTCAGTGTCTCGGTGAGTATCCTATAAAACTTTTGATAAACCCCCTTTGACTTTTGCACCAGCTGTTTTCATTAAATAAAAAACTCTTAGTAACTGGATATTTTCCAATACGTCCCATTTCACTGCTTGTAGTTCCCCAGTCAAGCTGCGGATGACAACTGGTAGTTAGGCACTTGCTGATTTGACATTTGGTTAGCAGCTAAAGGTGAGCAGGTTATCTGTCTGTGGCATGTCTTTCTTGTGGTTAAGTAATGTTGCCAGTAGCAGCTGCTGCATCTCCATCTGTGTCAAGACCTTGTGTTTCCTGTTATATTCTTGTAATATAATTTAATGTAACAGCAACTCCTCTTGGACGTTTATTTGCTATAATAATGGGCAATGACTATTGACTTATTTTCAGTAAATATGTTATATCATATTTCTTAATCATGATAAAACTACTAAAAGGTGTGTGTGTGCATGCGTGTGTATTTAGTGTACATGTGTATTTAGTGTACATGTCACTTGTGTATTTAGTGTACATGTGTATTCAGTGTACATGTGTATTCAGTGTACATGTGTATTCAGTGTACACGTACAGTAGCAGTAGAAAGTCATGGGTACAATGCAAACTTTTATGTAAAAATTCCATGTATTAACTAATTTATGTACACAAATAAATGAAACTACCAGGGTAGTCAGTATATTAGTTTTCATGTTTTATTTATGCATCTAGCACATATAATTATCAAAATAAAAAATTATTGCTTGGTTGAGGGGAGCAGACCCTCCAATCTGCATGCTTTGTGGCAGTCACTACAGATTGGCTGGAACGCAACCCCATAGTCTACTATCTGCACACTCGATGCCGAAACCATGCACGTACGTCTAAGGGTCATTCAACCAAACATACAAACTGATACACTGACTTGTATCATTTATGTGTATAGTTAATATGTGATTTTTTTACACAAACTTTTGCATGGTGCTATGATTTTTTATTGCTACTGTATGTATAATTAATATTAATGCAACTGACAACTGCTACACATCTACAGTAAAAGTAGAAATGTTTTTGTGCTAAAATAGATGCTATAATTACAACATGTCACAGACATTCACTGTCACTTCTGGGACTGATGCACCATCTGTTGAATATGAATGACCAAGAATAGGCAGCACTCTCTGTTTCACTTACCAATAACGCAAACTGTTCTCTGATGATGAACATGGTTTATGTTATCAGGAGTTTGTTCTGTGGGAATTTGATTACATGGATATTGTGTCTTTAGGGATTTTGGCTGCTGATGCAAATATGGCAGAATTAAAGGAGGATTTCTGCTTGTGCAATGTTGAATATAAAGATATGACCACGTTTAGCTTGCTTGAGTGATATGAGAAAAGACCACAATGTCATGAAAGCAACAAAGGATGTATATTGCCACATGGACTTGGAAATCACCAGTGAATATTGCCTTTGTCTAAACATTCTCCATTCAATGAAGAGTTCACATTTTTGGGGAAGGTAGTAAAACTATAGTTTTTACTGGTACTGTTATTGCATATTTAACCCTTCTGTAATTTTGTTTCCTCTAGGACACAAGCAAGGTAAACACCTGAATGTTTCCTTAATTAACCCAACCACAGGTGGCTCAAAACAGAAAAATAATCAATTAGCAAGTTTCAAAACAAAAACCAATTCGTGCCACTAAGTGAAGTATTACAACATTACTGCAGTTTTTCTTCATAATAAATGCTATCTGGCTACGTACTGTGTATCTGTTAGGTCACTTCGGTGATATAATAATATTATATGGTCATTTCTCACGAAACGTTCACAAACGGGTTTCAGACGGGGGTAAAAAATAAAGTGTTCATATAACTTCATACTTTTTGTCATATGAAGAGACAGTATTGAGGTAATTAAGAAATAAGATTTGGCAGACGAACTACTAAAGTTGAGCATTTGACAGCTAGGTGAAGTTTTAAGTATTTGTAAATACTTAAGATCTGAAACCATACGTCTGCACACAGTTCCTTGTAGTTTGAAAGGTCATTACACGTAATTAATATATAATTACTTGCTTTTTAACTGGGTACACTTTATTTACATTGGAGTTATCAGTTCATAGATAATTTAGAAATGCAGACATACAAATTATTTCTAGTGGAATAGCATATATTACTTGGGAGACCAATGATCAAATTTTGCATAGCTTTAACGTCTTTTTTATTTGCATGCCTGAATATGCAAAATTATTTTATGCATGTTCCTTATGTGATTATATCATATTCTTATTATTTTGACTAGGTGCCAACCTAGAAGGAAACCTCATGAATAAATGACAGTGAGTTGGTGAAGTGTCAAAGTCGTGATGTAAGTCAAAATGTATTCATGTGTCAAAATCATTATGTGATAGTCAAACGTGCTTCAGTGTAGTTATGATCCAATGTGTTTGATTACATAGTGTCATATGAAAGAAATGCACCTCAGAATTGATCGAACTTTGCTTGATTACATAGTGTCATCCCTCTTTGAAACCACCTCTCTTTCTCGTTCTTCTTTTCCGCTTTGTCACCAGTTGCCAGTACCACCCTGGACATGTTGGATAGAACTCTCCACCCTGCACTTTTTGTGGCATATATATTGAGGACTGGTCTTGGGACCATAGCCTGTGGTATTTAATTATGCCACGGTCTGCTGCACATATCATGTATCGTAGCTTCGGGGCTGACTTCCAGGATGGTTATTTTTGTTTCGCAATGGACTGCCTGGCAGAACTCCCAGCTGTGGGTTATTATCCTGTCCTTTATTGTCACGTGGACCTTTCCCGTGGCCAGCCTCCAACCTGGTCCACAAAGATAAAATTTCATAAAAGACCAAACAGTACTGGAAATTTAGCTACAAGGATACATATTGTGCGGTTCCTGTAATTTTATATATTCTGTAGAAATAAAGTTTGCTGTATTGTGACATCAGGAATCTGTTGCAAAGTACAAGGTCGACAGTACTGGAAGGATTGCTTTAAATTCCTTTTCTAGTGCTTTGATGAGAGCAGAAAGCTTCCTATTCTCCTTGAAGTGGATAGTTACCAGGCATTTATTGTAGTCTACAGCAGCTATTTCGTCCTGGTAGTTGCACGCCAGTGTGAAGTTGCTGGTGATGCATTCTTTACGTTCCAAAATGTCATTGAGCAGTTATATTGCTGCCCTCGTTCTAGTGTTGCTAGTATAGAAATGTAACATTTAAATCAGTTTAATTCATTGCAGGTCGCACCTTCGTCTGCATCATTTCTTACTGCCCCCCCATCTTGGGTTTGGTGTTTCTTCCTTGTATAGGCCGCTCCTAGGCACAATGGGCGGGAGAGCAGCAATGTCTGTGCCAGCCACATTATGTAAGAGGTATGGGGTGTTATGCCACACTAGCGATCACAATAGTCATATTGGTGTTGCTGGTGCGGCTGCTCTTCCAATTCGGGGTCCTTTCTGTGTATCTTCGGGAATTCTCTGGCATGGAGCTTGTGCATTGGTCTTGATGCGATTGGCACAGTACCCATCTGATATCTGGAGACAAAAATTATCTGTGTTCAGTATAACAATAAAATAGTGAAACCGTTCGTCGCCCAAAACTGTACGTCGCACAACAGTCTAAAGTGGTTAAAATTGTATATATTCTGTAGAAATAAAGTTTGCCGACGCATATAACATTGGCTTAGGCCACTAATATGGTAAATGTAGACGAATACAAATATATGATGCATTGCAACATTTGCTTCAAATTTCCATCAATTGTTTATTTTATTTAGATTACATTTTACATGAAAACAGTTGTTATTTTATTCTAATGACACGCTATATATTTAGCATATCCATTCTACAAATAAAACCATTATTTAGAAATAATAATATGGCTATCAAACGGCTCCAGTCGATATATCTCGATAATGCTACAATTTTAAGTCGCCTGAAACCGTCCGTCATCTCCAAGTTGAAGCATATCTGTTCCTGCGAAAAACACTAAGCCTCGCATTGTTGTCGACGAAGCTAACATATTAGCTCGGCAAATATTGCCAATTTACTCACTACTAAACGTTAATAACATTAATAAGACATTCATAAAAACGTGTAGAAACATATATAAATAAACACTTAACAAATGTGTTATTTGTGCCAATTTGAAAAACTGAATTCCTTTCTATTCGTTTGCTGTCTCTTTAATTCCCATCAAGATCACTAGGAAATAGCTCCAGGTAAATTGCCACATAGAAAGTTTCAGACGGTTTCATGCGACATGCGGTTACAAAGCCCGTAAAAAGTGTCATAAAACATAGGAAAATGTCTTTGCACATTAGACTTTTGGCAGATATTTAGCTTGACATACCGGTATGTTATTGAAGACATTAATAGTTCTCACTAATGTATTGAACTCTTCTCACAACGTATCTGCAAATGTGCGACGTACGGCTGCATAAAAAACTTGCCCAAATTGGTTTTGGGACCTCCCACAAGTTATTGTCCAATGATTTTAATTTAAAGCACTACATATCCAAAATATCCAGCTGAAGCATCGAGAGAAATCCATGTTATTTTGTGATATTTTGTACTGCATTTGCCTGTATGAAGTAATGTGATGTATGGTTTCACAAAAACGTCCTCAACATAAAATAGGAAAATTCAGGGATTTGACCTGATTGTTGTTAGTAATTCCATAAATATATGCCATTATAGCTAACTATTATCTGTATGTCTTACATAGGTAGTTCAAATAATAAAAACTGTTTTAAAGACATCGTTGTGTAAATATTATACAAGAAGGAGCAAAAATTACCCATCATTTTATTGGAGGCAGTACTCAAAAGAGTTTTCATGGTACGTATAAAAGTAGGGTTCCAAAAAGTCCTAATCAAGATGCATACATATGACCTGATCACAACCGTCTACCCAGTTTATTGAAGGAGTAATGGTCCTAACTGAACTCCTAAGCATAATTTGTGAACGTTTCATGATAAATGACAATTATATATATATTTATATAATTATTAGTAAATCTGTGCTTCCAAGAACTGAAGCTTGTTGGTTCTGATTACTTACCTATGGTCAAGTACGGTGGATTTGATATTTGTCTGGTGCAGTGGAAATTTCCTGCCCACTTTCGCATGCTTTGTTGGTGTGAATACAAGATTTTACTGCTACCCAAAATAGTGTGCCCACTAAAGTTGTCATAATACAACATAATACAACATAAAGCAGGTCTTGCAGCGTTCTAATGGTGTCAGTTCAGCCCTGCATGATGTATGGCTGCAGTGCTTTGTTGTGGCAGGACTGCAGAAAAATAAAAGGAGTAATGCTTTTGAAACTTGTTCACGGGTTTATCAAATTATGGCTTATTGAGTGCCTCATTCTTTTTATCCATAATTTCACAAATTGACACATCTGGCATTTGAAAAGAAATACAAGTGGCATATTAGTGCATACTCATAGCTGTCAGTTTGTTAGCCAGTCGGGTATAATCTGTAGCTTTTGAAACGGAAGTTTAGGACATTCCTTGGGACATTAAATGTTTCATCTGAGGTTTTCTTTTTGAAATTTGTTTGGTTTAAATTTGACCATTTTGATTGAAAATTGTACTTCAAAGTTAAAATATCTTGTATCAAGCTTGAGAAAACATGTATGTATTAATACGAGTGAAACAGGTGCTCGTAATCTCTACGTAATTTGGAAGATAGTTATCAACATGAAGTCAATTAAAATTCAAAACTTTTATTAATGTTCAGAACGATGAAGTTTTAGATTATTATTTTTTATTTATTTTGAAATGTGACAGATTAATAGCCTGTAATAATAAACACCTATACAAGTTTTATTTTTTTCAAGAAATCATACCACACAGGTTTTATATTTTACATCTCATGCAATAACTACCCATTTGAATTTCTTGCTTATCAGCCGTTGTTGCTTGGTCGAATTAACAAAACTTTTGTTTTGTGCCACCAGACAACCCCCCCCGCCCAGCTGATGGTCGGTCCAGTTTAATATCGTTTCCACGGCAACAAGCAGCACGCAATGCCTGCAGGCCCCCAGTGTGCAGCCACATACGATGACCAATCCTTTGCCTACGACAGTCACACCGCTGTGTCCCCGCGTGACCTTGCAGAGTTGACTGGTGACGAGTCTGCTGCGAGCATTCTGCAATCAGTGAAGGAACAGGTAATGTCTCTGGTTGAGTACCTTCTGTTCCGGTTGAGTGCCTTCTATTCCTCACAGGCTGGTGTCTATGTGTGTTGAGTCATGTTGGCAATGACTGTATTGCAGCAGTATTGGTACATTTCTTGTACTGCATTGTGTTGTGTGTACTGCATTATGTGTTCTATTTATTCTCATCAAAAGTAATGCCTAAACATTTTTATTGGTATGCTGATGTTTTATATGGTACAAAGATTTAGAATTACTTTCATAATGCAGACATTGTGTGATGGTTTTGTGATGTCCAGCATTACCATAGATAGTGGGATTTCACACCTGAAGTTGTGTTGGAGTTCTGGACCTTGTGCTGTGTGAACTGACCAGTGTTGCCTCTTGTGTCAGTCAATCAGTCATTAAATTAATTAATCAGTCTGTTTTCCAAAGATGAAATGTATATATATATATATATATATATACAATAAGTTTGAAAGGAAATATTGAGGTACAAATTACAATAAAACCATGTTATGCCCTCAACAACAATACTTAGAACAACTAAATACATCTGCCATTTAAAATATTGTAGAAATTATTATGACAACTTAAATCATTTTGGTATGCAACTGTTGTAACCAAAACTATTATTATCAATAAATTTGCACACCGCAACTGTCGAACAACTCTCGCCTATAGCATGCTTTAAAATAGTTGCACTGACATTAAACATTTTCTAAAGTTTTTTGCAATACATAGCCCGACTGATGTAGGTGTTATACTGTTTGATGTCATGATTGGCCACTGACAGTGTTGAATGTCCCCATAGAGCCCACACTGAATGTGGTCTACTTTCATTTTCGTCGTATTCACATTGATCGTAGTAAGAAATTTTTTTATATGATGACACAAAATGATGATAATTTGTTAGAGTATTTTTTTTATGACAGCAATACTTGCATTAATTAAATATTATGGTGTAAGATATTTACACTTACATAGATTGAGATAGGTAAGTTCATTTAGTCACAGTCATCAGATGTGTTTTGTACATGGCATGTGGATATAGCACGTGGCTTACCCTAAAGTTATGTTAACTGTTTACAACTGGAACTGCTTATCAATTGTGAACTGCTTAACCCCTTTTATTTTGATGTTCTGCTGAGTTTGGGTCTCCCGAGGATTTTAGCACAATAGAAGTATTTTTTATATTATTTATTATGTAAGAAATGTCGTGATTTTTCCATGAAGACTCTAATGCAATATGCCACCATTCCCCCAGACCCATGCAGGTGCACTGGACGCACGTGTTAGGAACTATATTATGTATGTAACAGTACTTGCGGTCTAACCCCAAATATTTCACCTGTGGCAACATACTACTACTAGATAGGGCACCAATGGATTGGGACTTGCCCACACTACCGTGGAAAGGGACCACCAGCTGCAGGCTCCAGCACAGCATGGCTGACCCCTGTGGCCCGTTGCTCAAGGCGTGCCACACTCGCCTTATGCCATCAGTATGCACCGCAAGGCTTGTGCCTAAATACACCATTAAGTATGTCTGGCCAGTCTCTGGTTAACTAGCTATGTGGATTGTGTCCAGTCTCTGGTCAACTAGCTATGAGGATTGTGTCCAGTCTGGTCAACTAACTATGTGGATTGTGTCCAGTCTCTGGTCAACTAGCTATGTGGATTGTGTCCAGTCTCTGGTCAACTAGCTATGAGGATTGTGTCCAGTCTCTGGTCAACTAGCTACGTGGATTGTGTCCAGTCTCTGGTCAACTAGCTATGAGGATTGTGTCCAGTCTCTGGTCAACTAGCTATGTGGATTGTGTCCAGTCTCTGGCCAACTAGCTATGTGGATTGTGTCCAGTCTCTGGTCAACTAGCTACGTGGATTGTGTCCAGTCTCTGGTCAACTAGCTACGTGGATTGTGTCCAGTCTCCTATTCAGTTTATTATTTCTCTAGATTCATTCCTGGAGGGGTCACTAGGTGAGTTGTAGACAGGACAATGAGCAGGCTTTTGACAGACATAAAACAGAAGATATATTGTTATTACTGTTACATTAATCCTAATATACTACATGACTATTAGTAGGATGTCTATTTCTATTACTGGGACATTATTACAGCTGTAAATCAAATCAGCACACTTTTTCATGGGTTTTTAAAAGGTTTGTGTTTCAATAGCAAAACCTTTTTTAATAGTTCCTTTAATTAATCCAGTCCACCACTTATGTCATGGTATGACAGAAACAAATGTATATATTTTTTTTAAATGTATAGTACTTAGGAAAATTATCTGTTACTGTTATTATTAGCTTTGACAAAAATGCAACCATTGCAGAAAATAATGATTTACTATCATACATAATAACAAAAATGGCTGTTACTATTATTTATTACAATTATCTATCTGCAGATGGTAAGAATGGTTCTTTATGAGAATTACGGTTTAGTGGACCTAGGTTGTGAATCAGAATACACATGTGTTCGGTGTGGCTCAATGTAAATAGAAAGATTAACAGAGGCTCAGATTACCCCAGTAGCTTGAAACCTGTATTTTGACATGGCAGAGTTTGTGTTTATTTTACCTGTCATAACACGCAAGACTAATTTGCTGTTTGGCTCCTGTCCAACAGATTACTAGGTCATTCGTGTTTTGGGGTTGTTAGGGTACAGAACTCCTTCGTTAATTGTGAAGGAGTGGTGATATTTCATTTTCACCCTGGATGGATCCATCTACTCAAAACAACAAATGTGGACTTTGTACAATTTGCCAATCAGTCAATCAATGATTTCTGGCAGTTCTTACACTTCTTTTGAATTTTAGTTTCGTTTTCAAGGTTACTTTAGTTGTTAGGTAGTTTATACGACTTGGCAATGAGTTGAAAATGACATTGTATACCTGACTACTGGGTACTTCAACTGAGTACCTGTTACACAGGGGCTGAAGTGTATACCTGACTACTGGGTACTTCAACTGAGTACCTGTTACACAGGGGCTGAAGTGCCATGTCACATGGTGTATGCTTCATGAGGGGCCACTTCTGTTACATTGTTGATAGAGTACCCTAGTAGTGCTAGACTGTCAACAGAGGGCAGCGGTTGAGTCCACCATGCTACTGTTTTGAAACTGAGACAACTTCCTTTACTCTATTTGTTTGCGTCTTTTGGAAGAGACTAAAAGCAGTTGGTCCATTCTACTTGGTGTCTATGCCAGGGGAAGTAAAACATCCCATTCCACGACAAAATGGACAAAGACTCAGAATTTAAATATCAATTATTTTATTGATAAGCCAATATGCTAAAGTTCATGGATCTAAAAATCAAGCAATAGTTGAAATTGTTGCAAAAAAAGATCGCATACCCATATTATGTTGTCGAATAAATGCAATAATTTAAGCCACATGTAAAGCATTAATAAATTTTTTATATTTTATTTAATCAAATAAAACTTTCATACATCTATTAACGTATCTAATACCTACACAGTACACCTATTGCAGTTGCTTTATACAATATGGTACGGCTGTAGCTCTCAGCCAAATAGACTCCCTCACAAATGTTACATGAATAACTGAAATAGTTGATTTGTCCTCTCTGTCCTCCTTTTCTTGTATGTAATAAACAAAATGGGTAATTTTCCTATCCTGACATACTACACAATGGTACACATGTACGAACCATGAATGTTACACAATAGTGACATGAAACATACCAATTTTAACACGAGTAACCAAAAGATTTGATTTGAAAGCTACTTGCCCTTCATCCTGTCAAGAAATCATATTGATGATTGGTATGTTGTTGAATGCAAAGATTCATTATTCACAGAAGTGCTAGACATAGGTTCTCATCAGAATGAAATTAATATCAGTAATGACCAAATATAGTGAATGTGATGTGAATGATTAGTGTTTTGCTTACAAAGGGGACTAAACATTTACATTACCCCATTTTGTTTTTATTTATTATCTCATTACCTTGATATGACTTTAATTTATTGGTAATTTACCCAGTAGATTTGTGTGGATCTCTGATGATTTTTTTAATGAAGGTTTAACATTTAGAAGCAGCCATTTTTCTATAAAATAATTTTTTTGGCTATTAACCCATTAGGCCCCAGGATTTTATTAAAACATGCTCCCCTGTTCCCAGGATTTCTGGCAAATTTCGAGCGATTTTAACTCCTTGTGTTAAAAAATCTGTAGAAAAAAAACTTCACTATTGACAATTACAAGTTGTCTTTATTTTGAAGAGTAGTAATTTCTCCATATGCATGTATACATAGAAATAGGATATATTAATAAAATGTTGACATTTTCTCACCATTTGCAAAGACAAAATAGTAAGTTTGTTAAAGTTATTCTACTTTGCGACTGACATTTGACAATGATCCTATGCTATAACCCTATGCAACCCAGCAAAGAAAATGTAGCTATATGTGTTAGCTTTGCATCACTGAAAAAATTATTATTTGCATCACTGAAAAGTAATTTTTCCGGTTACACCATATTTTATCATGACAAATATAGAAATAAAATTTTTTGAAATAGCATGAACAAAAACCGATGAAAATCAAGATTTCCGAAAGGGCAACACATGCACGTAATGAGCTGTTGTCGTTGCAAAATGTATCTGCTAGGGTGTGGCAAAATTTGGTAGCGTTTAGTTCAGTAATTATTCGCCAGGATTTTTTTAAATAGAGGTTCCTGTATGCAGCCGGCGTCGGCCATTCCAGGACTGCACAGAGCGGCCGGCTGCGGCCGTTGTGGGGTCTAATGGGTTAATAAATAGCGAACAATTTGTAAAGCAAGTAACCATACCACAAGTAACTAATTAATTTAGCAACCACAAGTTTATTAATTATGCAATTCCAAAACTGTTCACATATAAGGATACTTTGATACTTTCATTACCTTGATATTACTTTAATTAGTAAAGCTGCTATTTTTCTTTAAAATGAATTATTTTAGCAGTTGCTAAGTGGTGGACAAACACATTCTAATGCGAGTAACTGCAACATGAGTAACTGATTATTATGACAAACATAAGTTTGGCAATTATGTAATTCCAAAACAGTTGCCATATAGTGATACCTTGATATCTTAGGTACATAACATATACAACCATTTTTTTCACAGCAGTTATAGTTTGAGGAGAATGTGTATTTTAAATGTGTTCATATTTTGGTATGCCCTTTTTTCGTAATGCGAGTAACTGACATTTGCACACTCACAGAATGAAAAGTAATCATTTAGTTTTTGCTTTCTCTTTGATAATTTAACTAGTACATTAGCAAAGAAAAACACTGTATAATTATTAAAATACAGCAGTTTAAAAGATAAAATAATGGTAAAAATGTAACTTGTGTAACCATGGAATGGCCCGTGTGTGTGACCTCACTATCTCTAACACAGTGTGACAATGGCCCGTGATTTACTTCACTATCTCTAACACAGTGTGACAATGGCCAATGTGTGTGACCTCACTATCTCTAACACAGTGTGACAATGGCCCATGATTTACTTCACTATCTCTAACACAGTGTGACAATGGCCAATGTGTGTGACCTCACTATCTCTAACACAGTGTGACAATGGCCCATGATTTACTTCACTATCTCTAATACAGTGTGACAATGGCCCATGTGTCACCTCATTATCTCCAACACTGTGTGACAATGGCCCGTGTGTGTGACCTCACTATCTCTAACACAGTGTGACAATGGCCCGTGATTTACCTGTATCTCTAACACAGTGTGACAATGGCCCGTGTGTGACCTCACTATCTCTTACACTGTTTGACAATGGCCCGTGTGTGACCTCACTATCTCTAACACGGTGTGACAATGGCCCGTGTGTGACCTCACTATCTCTAACACTGTGACAATGCACCAGATTGGGATATACATGTTCTATACATGAAGAAAAGAAAAACAGAACAGTCTCTTTTATAAGTAATTACCTTTAATTATGGTCATATTAGTTGATCTGAAACTACCTGTGGCATTTCTGTACTTGTTTACTCAATGAAACCGATACCTCTGTATTTGACAGTGCGTTATTTACACATGTAGATATAGCACAGTAGGGCTATGAATCAAACTTTGACTTCACCTGTCCAGTCCATCAGCTTTGACTTCCCCTGACAGAAGCTGTATTCACTGGCCAGCCATCTGGTCACCTTTCCAAAAGTTCTGTGTTTACAGTATGTGAGTGGTTCACCAGTTGTCTTGAGTTTATTTATTTACCTGCTGGAGTAATGGTGGCCAATGGCAATCCATCAGACAACTAGCAGGGTTCCACACTGTTAATTATAAGGTTAGTCTTAGTTTAAGGGTCTGTCCTTCCTTGGCTGGGAATGATTCCAGAGGATGGTTTCAAAGGTGAAAGTTGAATCAATCCTCCCTCAAAATAAAAAAATTTCTTTAAAAAATAAAATTTTAAATATTTGTTTGTTGTACTGCTTTTTTATATAACTATATGTAACAATAGTGCTGTACCACAATGTTGAACAGATAATATTATACTTCTATGGTAAAAATTCTTCCAAATACCTGTACATTAAAGTATCCAGTTCATTACATTAAAGTTATGGTTATGATACATTTAAAATTTAAATACATCTCATTCAAATCATGTATACATGCCAGATATGAAGGAAATCCATGCAGCATATTTAGGAGCAGCAGTGGGAAACTGTAACGTCAAAGAAAACAATTGGAAGGATTTACACTGAAACAGGACAATGGAAAATATTTGTGACACAGTCCTAGGTCAAAAAAGACACAGACTACTCACACAACACTCACCTGAGTATTCAAATTCAACATCAAGGTATCCATATAACCAGTAGAGTTTGCGTTTGAAAAGAATCACTTCAATACTCTGCCTTCTGTCAATATCATAAGCCACATCTAAAACTTTGGCAGACAAACCGGCCAGTAGGTTTAGGCTGGTTAGCAGTATGGCATGTAGCAGCCAGTAGGTTAGCAGTATGGCATGTAGCAGCCAGTAGGTTAGCAGTATGGCATGTAGCAGCCAGTAGGTTAGCAGTATGGCATGTAGCAGCCAGTAGGTTAGCAGTATGGCATGTAGCAGCCAGTAGGTTAGCAGTATGGCATGTAGCAGCCAGTAGGTTAGCAGTATGGCATGTAGCAGCCAGTAGGTTAGCAGTATGGCATGTAGCAGCCAGTAGGTTAGCAGTATGGCATGTAGCAGCCAGTAGGTTAGCAGTATGGCATGTAGCAGCCTGGACATTCCAATGCTTCATAGATCTAGTAACTAGTTATTTCCAAATCTGAAATAGATGTTAGACATTGTGAACTCCACATAACAGTTATAGAAAGTTGACACAGCTGTGAAAGGGTGAGCCAGTGACTCAAGTACCTTGTCAGAAGAAGATCTGTCAAGAATACCTTACCATTGTTTGCACATAACTACTAGCCAGGGGGCTGGGACGACAGCTTTGCATGACAATGCAACACATTTTTTAAAGTCACTTTGTTATGGAGAATGTGTTTTGGGCAACTATTACTCAGCATCGAATACATTATCTTGCCTGTGTGTGCATCTTTACATTGTGCCTCGGGCTGGTCTCCTACAGATAAACCTGCTGGTCTCTGACATACCTGCAAGTCCTGCAGCCATACAGTTGTATATTGTTTCTGCACAGGCAGCTACCATTGATATGGGAACCCCCTGGGACAGTTTGTTGCTGGCCTGGTGGTGATGAATGTGTGTGCTTGCACTAACTAGACAGTGCAGGTCCCAAGGGGCACACTGTCTTCTGGTTGTTTCCCTCCTGCTGTCAGATTTATGTGAGAGAAATGACCTCTGCTGCATGTGACAGGCCAAGTCACAGGGGCATAGATCACAACAGAATTTCTATCACAGCTACAATGGGAACACTCATTCACTAGACATCATGCACAATAAAATTTCTTGTTTAGAGTTCTTCATAGAGAATTTGTATGAATTTTTTGTAGAAAATATGTAACCATTGCAAAATGTTCAATGGAAAAAAGTTTTTTTGAAAAAAGGACTTTCCATAATGGGTGCATTATTGTTTATTAGCTACCATTTGGTAATTGTTGTTGCTAATCATTTTCTAGGACTGATGCATCACGTTTGTAGGGTAAGATTTAAGGAGCTTCCTTGGGAAACTAGAGCTGCTGAAGCTATATCTGTAGCTGTCGACACCTCTATGAAAAGAAGTTTTGGCTGCAGCTGTGTCAATGACTTGCCATCGATATTCTTTCCTGATATCACCCTATCTATGGTGGTGGATTATTATTGATTCACAATGGAAATTATTAGGCTTCAAATGCAGCATTGCGAGTGGTAGCCGTGACTACCATGTCTGCTTGATTGTACAAGCAGGCTGAAGAAGTTCAGTGACTGTTCCTGCAGTGTCTAACATGCATGGTTAGCCATGTGTGTCATTCCATTAATACTGTGTGGCTCTGGGTTAAAAGGAAAGAAGAGAAATGCTACTGTGTATACTAGTATGCCTTAGACTTGGAATTTGCTACTCTGCAACAGCAGTTTTATGAGGTCAGAGGAACATACTACAGCATAAAACTGGAAGAAAGAACATGGTGTAACAGCATGCGTCTGGTTGTGATGCAAAAGCTTTCTGTTCACATGGTTGAAAGAGAGAAAACCTGTGATATGACTCACAGGATGTAGAATTAGAGTACTCACAGACCTCAGCATTCCATTACTGCATGACTTGTTTTAATAATACACATTCTGCATTACTACAGTATGACCATTGATACTCGTAGATATATGAGGCTTTTATACACTGTGACTAGATAGCAAGTTTTGCTGTTTATCTCTGAATATTGTACAAGATTTAACAAGATTTGCCATCCAAGCCAAAGGCCCAGATGGCAAGTGGACAAGGAAGCCATTGGCTTATCGAGAGTCCAACAATGTTCATCTACTTATAACCCGCCCTCCTGAGATATGTGTCAACCTTGTTTTTAAACATATTCATGCTGCTAGCAGTTACACAATCTGTAGACAAGTAGTAAGTTATATGTCATCAATTCACACCTGGATCAAGTTACATGTTGGACAATAACACAGGTCGTGGTACCTCAACAGTGTGGTTATATTATTTTTAAATGTTGGCTATATATAAGTTAAAAAATAAGATTAAATGTTGTACAGGCCTCTGGATGGTGCAGTGGTGGAAATAAATGCTGTTACTTTATAATGATTTCAATAGTTCATGTATATAAGATAAGCTGTGGAATAGAAAATAGAATAAGTAATCTGTAAAAGATATTTATTGGTATGTTTGTTATTGGTACAATTTCAGATATATAAAAGTGCAAAATTTTCTGCTGCAATTATCTGAATGATCATGTGATTGATGTGTTAAGAATGTTATTTTTCAATGTGTCCAACATTCAGATTTAATTATCCTGCTACTTTTCCTCAGGAGGCTCAGTTTGAACGGTTGACCAGGGAACTTGAAGTGGAACGACAGAGCGTCGCAAACCAGCTGGAGAAGGTATGTCTTTCACCATGCTGTTGGTCTTAGTAATAACCATGTATATAATTATAAACATAGTTGATGCATTTAGCTGGTGTGGGTGTGTATAATTTGTATGATGGTTGGACATAATAGTATAATAGTTTTTATAGGTATTCTCTTAGATTAGTATTTTCTTTGTGAAGATTGTGAAGATATATCAACCATTGATGGAATTACACACCTGCAATTTGTATAATTTGTCGCTAAATTTAGAAATTATGACACTGCAACTCAGAATCATAGGTTTGGGGCCATATTAGGTTTTTCTGTCAGATTGCACTAAATTATTCAAATCAACATGACTGTTCTTCTGCTAGTGTGGCATTGCTGTCTTCATTTATTCTACAATTGTCTGGGTTTGGTCTAATTGCCATTACATAGTGGCACTGAGGCAGTGCTGGAAAGGCTAAAGGTGGTCACTTAGCTGGCTGGCCCTGTCCATGTCCTGCTCCTATTTTGGAACTCTGTCCAGTGAGTTCTCTCAACTCGTGTCCTTGCTATCTTGCTCTGTCCCTTATTACAGTGACAGTGAATGCTTGCATTTGGTTGAAAAGTAAATACTTGTGAGATTATGGAGACCATTGACATATATCTGAATGTTCAACAGTACAGATAAGATTGAACAATTCAGTAGTAGCAAATTTAGTGAAGCTTTAATGTACTTCCATGGCTGGCTAGACATACAAGTAAACAAATTAGGATGATGCAAAACCACATTGCAATGTGAACTGTGCTATCTTGTGCAGTACATTTGATTTGAATACAAGTGCAGCTGCGTGGGTGCACACAAGTGCAGCTACATGGGTGCACATAAGTGCAGCTACATGGGTGCACACAAGTGCAGCTACATGGGTGCACACAAGTGCAGCTACATGGGTGCACACAAGTGCAGCTACATGGGTGAACACAAGTGCAGCTACATGGGTGCACACAAGTGCAGCTACATGGGTGCACACAAGTGCAGCTACATGGGTGCACACAAGTGCAGCTACATGGGTGCACACAAGTGCAGCTACATGGGTGCATACAAGTGCAGCTACATGGGTGCACACAAGTGCAGCTACATGGGTGTCATCCGTGTGAACATTGGGCTTTCATGTGCATGTTCAACAAGCATGTCTCTGTATCTGTCGTTCTGGTTGCTGGTTTCAACAGTTAACTTCCAAATATCTGCTCAAGAATTGATCAGCTAGGGCAGAAGTTTATTTTGTGGACAAGTATTGTACTTTGTGTTGAAAGCTGGTAGGAGACTGGAGATGAGACCATGTCCTGCAACCCAGTCCTTTAGAGTAGCAGTGTGAGGCTTGATGTTAGTCCCAGCCTTTAGTCGTCAGTTACATGACATGAACACTGGTCTAGATTCAGTTCCATTAGTTATTATATGAAGTCTGCCAAATGCTGGATAAGGAGAGCTACAAAGAGATGACCCCATATTGGGAAATAATCCTTTGGCTGATTCGTGTTTTATGACTACGAGAACACATGCCATATAATGCATGTTTGATTATACTTATAGTGACACTTGTAGGCAACATGCCAGAGATAGCAAGAAGGCCAAATAAAACTTGATATATTATTCATTAGAATGTCAGATGACATTTGATGGCATTGGTGTGACAGTGTGGTCTAATGTAGACCTTGAAGCATTGGTGTGACAGTGTGGTCTAATATAGACCTTGAAGCATTGGTGTGGCAGTGTGGTCTAATATAGACCTTGAAGCATTGGTGTGACAGTGTGGTCTAATATAGACCTTGAAGCATTGGTGTGACAGTGTGGTCTAATATAGACCTTGAAGCATTGGTGTGACAGTGTGGTCTAATATAGACCTTGAAGCATTGGTGTGACAGTGTGGTCTAATATAGACCTTGAAGCATTGGTGTGACAGTTGGCAATGAGAGCAGGATCTCATCAGAAATGGTTCACATACCTCATGATTCATGAACAGTGTCAGAACCAACTGGTGTATGACATAATTGGATAGTTATGACAGAATTAGATAATTATGACAATTGGATAGTTATGACAGAAATGTATAGTTATTGACGTAATTGAATAATTAGGACATAATTGAATGGTTGTGACAGAATTGCATGGTTATGACAGAATTGCATAATTGGATAGTTATGACACAATTAGATATCTTTGATATAATTAGATATCTGTGACATAATTAGATAGTTAATACAGTTCTTAAAAGCATCACATTGTACATTGTTTCCATCATTGCGCCCAGAGTGGTTATCAAGTAGTTATCAAGATATTGCAACATGCCACTGTTATCTGACAACATATGGTGCTTTATATCAACAAGATATTCCAACATGCCACTGTTATCTGACAACATTGTCTTATGGTGCTTTATATCAACAAGATATTCCAACATGCCACTGTTATCTGGCAACATTGTCTTATGGTGCTTTATATCAACAAGATATTCCAACATGCCACTGTTATCTGGCAACATTGCCTTATGGTGCTTTATATCAACAAGATATTCCAACATGCCACTGTTATCTGGCAACATTGTCTTATGGTGCTTTATATCAACAAGATATTCCAACATGCCACTGTTATCTGGCAACATTGCCTTATGGTGCTTTATATCAACAAGATATTCCAACATGCCACTGTTATCTGGCAACATTGTCTTATGGTGCTTTATATCAACAAGATATTCCAACATGCCACTGTTATCTGGCAACAATGTCTTATGGTGCTTTATATCAACAAGATATTCCAACATGCCACTGTTATCTGGCAACATTGTCTTATGGTGCTTTATATCAACAAGATATTCCAACATGCCACTGTTATCTGGCAACAATGTCTTATGGTGCTTTATATCAACAAGATATACACCTGTAGTAGTATTTCAACAAAGAAAAGATTCCACAGGATTTAAATGTGATGAATTAGGATTTGCATGGAGAAATAAATAAATAAGCATGTAAGATTGTTTGAAAATTCAAATTCAGTAGAGGGTAAGCTGAGCTCACTCTAACATATTTTTTCATTTAGCCAAATTGACAAATGTGATTTTGTTGTTTAATGTTTTTTCTTAGATAGCTTAATTTTTCCTAGCCAAATTAGCAATAGGTCTTCCAAGCTTAATACTATTTTTTTTGCCAATTTGATGTTTAGTCATGAAGGTCATTCCATGTTAAATCAACCAATGGTAAAAAGTTGATGTCTCAGAATTTATTTAAATTTGAACCAATTACTAAGTAGCCATGTCTGAGCACTAATGCAAAAAACTAAGGATTTACATGCAAATTGTGTCTGTAACGCCCTATAATGCGTTATTTTTAATCTGTTTTCTAACTAACTTGAGAAGTTTACAAGCGGCATATCTGAAATTTGCTGAATATGTAGACATATTGGTACATATTGTCTATGCAAGAACGGCAGGGCAAAGGGTAATAAGTACAATGGGTGCACGAAAATGGAAAAGAAATTGTTTTCCAAGAAGAATTTCATGAGTCTTTAATTCATAGGTGTGTTATAGTAGAATGTCCAAATTGCTACCGTCTATTGTCAGTATTGTATTGGCAATAACCTATTAGTTCAGTAGGCTCCTAGTTGCTATACTTTCAGAATAATTCATAATTAAACTTTAACTTTTTCACTATTTTACGAATTTCTGCACCTAAAATGAGAATGTGGGACAAGTCCTGTGACCACAATTTTAAACTGTGCATTGTCCTTTATTCGGTAAACAAATAAACATTTCATGATGATGTTCTGTCTCATTTATTTTGGATATTTTTGGCCAATTTGGGTGAAATTTAGGAGAAAATGCCATTGGGTAGAATAGTAACTTTCAGCTGCAATATAAACTAAATGAGACTCACAGATGGTAGCAATTTGGACTTTGTAGTGTATTGCAATAATGAAATACAGACTGCTGAAATCCTCAGAATTTGTTTAATGTTCTTTTCCATATTCAGGTATACACATTGTCATTTGTCCTATCATTCTTGAATTTTGCATTGATGATCTGTACCAATATATGTCTACATATTCAGCAAATTTCAGATGTGTAGCTTGTATACTTATCAAGTCTCAAGCACCTGAAAACAAATCAAAATAACGGGTTTGTTTTTGTGTGCTTACCACCGTTCACATTATAGTCTGTTACAGACACAATTTGCATGTAAATGCCTAGTTCTTTAGCAGAAGTGCTCAGATATAGCTACCTATTCATTGGTTAAAATCTAAGCGTATTCTGAAATAGCAACTTTTTAAATTTTCATAAATTTTTTATTTGACACGGAATGACCCACGAGCCTAGGTAAGATAATAATGACTATATATAGGCCTATTATGGGTAGGTCAAGATTTTTCAGTACTTCCAAAATAAATTTTAAATGCAATAATTACCATAATTATCTGTCTGTCTGGTGAGGCCTGTGTCTTGCCCTCGGTGTATGCTGCTATTTCACAGTTGACTTGAGTCTTATCTTACTTCGGTGACCTCTACACTGTCGAAAATGATAAAGATAATAATAAAAGAAAAAATATTTTTCCCGTGGGTATGCTACATCATTGTTTATGGTAGTCAGATTGGCTTCATCAATTATTTACTTCCATGTTGAGTGGTTGGGGAGGCATGCAGACAAGACAATTCACATGAACTGTCATCACTGGTTGGGGAGGCAGGAGGCAGGCAGAGAAGACAATTCACACGAACTGTCATCACTGGTTGGGGAGGCAGGAGGCAGGCAGACAAGACATTTCACACCAACTGTCATCACTGGTTGGGGAAGCGGGAGGCAGGCAGACAAGACAGTTTACACTTCACACGAACTGTCATCACTGGTTGTGGAGGCAGGAGGCAGGCAGACAAGGCAGTTTACACTTCACACTAACTGTCATCACCGGTTGGGGAAGTGAGGCATGGAGACAAGACATTTCACACCAACTGTCATCACTGGTTGGGGAAGCGGGAGGCAGGCAGACAAGACAGTTTACACTTCACACGAACTGTCATCACTGGTTGGGGAGGCAGGAGGCAGGCAGACAAGACCTTTTACAATTCAAACTAACTGTCATCACTGGTTGGGGAAGTGGCAGGTATGCAGACAAGACAATTCACACCAACTGTCATCACTGGTTGGGGAAGCAGGAGGCAGGCAGACAAGACAGTTTACACTTCACACGAACTGTCATCACTGGTTGGGGAGGCGGGAGGCGGGAGGCAGGCAGACAAGACAGTTTACACTTCACACGAACTGTCATCACTGGTTGGGGAAGTGAGGCATGCAGACAAGACATTTCACACCAACTGTCATCACTGGTTGGGGAGGCGGGAGGCAGGCAGACAAGACCTTTTACACTTCAAACTAACTGTCATCACCGGTTGGGGAAGTGGCAGGTATGCAGACAAGACAATTCACACCAACAGTCATCACTGGTTGGGGAGGCGAGAGGCACGCAGACAAGACAGTTCATACCAACTGTCATCACTTCATCATATCAGTGTTGTGAAAATTAGCCCCATCCAATGAATGACTAGGTAGCAAAATAGGAGGGTCTGTTTATTAGAAATTCAACAAATTGGAAATTGATTTTGTGAAGTGTGATGAAGAACTTCATTAGGCTGGTGACTGTAATCCAATAGATAGTAGTCTTGGTTTTACAGTCAATTTACCTTTGTTTCGTATTTTGACAGCTTTCAACTGCCTTCATCAGCCTTCACCACTACATTTTGTGAACAGTTATGTAATGTTATGTCAGTGGTGGTAGCCATGGGGAAACCCAGACAGCCTGGGGAAGTTACTCCTGGGTAGATGTTTGAAGTTAGGTGCAGTGGGGTATTTCAAAAATATATTCAGTAATTCACCCTCCAGAGTGTTATTTTGTTTCTAAGATAGGTGTTTGCAAATAGTTTCGTTCTGCAAGTGTTTGTTCTCTTCTTTGTGGTTTAAACAATGACATGTTTATTTGTTTCATCAAAGAAAGCACACATATTAATTTTAAAAGCCAGCAACTATGACCTTATTAACTGGATAATGTGATTACTTTGTGTTGTAATCTAGCCAAGGATTTTGTCTTTCCAATGCCATGCCGACAGTGACTGTTTTTGTGATTTGCGTGTTTAACCACATTGCTGTGATTAGGAACATCCTACAGTGCTGCTTGCCTCATTATCACATCACAGTCGTGATTACATGTTGCATGCCTCTGATTGCATGTTGGTGTTGGTCTAGTGATTCACATGTGATTGCATAATCATGGTCATATTATTGGGATCACCTGCATTCCATAACCTATTGGTGTTACTACAAACTGCTGCTATTGCAGTTTGCAGTGGGGTTTAAATTGTTAGTGCTCATAGCCATATTATGCTTGTGGTTATATATAATATTAGTAAGATTGCGTGTTTGCATTTTCTGCGCTTTTTGTTGCTTATAGTTTGCACTAAGACGTGGTCATATTATGATATGCATGTCTGTGATGATTGTGTGATTATGCATAGTTGTGTCATGTTTTTTTTTGCGTGCACCTTACCATCGCATTAATTTGCACATGCATGTCGGTGAATGCACCTGTTTTGAAAGTGGTTTGTTGGTGCTTCAACATGATGGCATTCATGGTTCGTTGCATCATGTTGAGAATGCTCACAGCCTCACACATTTGTGGTTGCATGCCAGCAAGTTGGTGTTTTATGAGTGTGTGTGTTGTTGCTTGCTGTGTAACCTCGGCAGTGAGATCGCATGTTGGTGTTTTGTGAGTGTGTGGTGTTGATGCTTGTTGTGTAAACTCGGCAGTGCAATCGCATGTTGGTGTTTTATGAGTATGTGTGTTGTTGCTTGCTGTGTAAACTCGGCAGCGAGATCGCATGTTGGTGTTTTGTGAGTGTGTGTTGTTGTTACTTGCAGTGTAAACTCGGCAGTGAGACTGCCAGCATGAACAGTATCAGTAGCACTGACGAGTCCTTCCACTGGCACCCCCCTCCCCGAAGCGCTCAGATAGACGAAGAGGAGAGTGACACAGATAGCAAAGTCAGCGGATCGCAGCTCGTAGACTCCTGCTTGTAAGTGCATGCAGCCCTTCCTTGTGGCTTCTCAAAGCGTTTGGCTCTGCCCGTGTTGCACTAAACTTTTTAGGGTTGTGTTGAACAGTTATTCCAGCTGATTGATTGGATCAGGTGTAGTGTGGCGGCTCATTGTGTTTGTTAGTGTGTGCCCAGCTATGTGCTCACTTCAGGTAGCATTCCAGCCACAGGTTCAACACTGGAGTCTCACACTAACTTCTTCTAAGAGAGTTGTAAGTGATGAGTTTTCATAGTGGATTTCTTGCCGTTAATGACAGCCATGCATAGTTTTATGTCAGGGCATTGCAGCAGGTCCAATTGTGATGTGGGTTTGTGGCAGGGCATTGCAGCAGGTCCATGTGTGATGTGTGTTTGTGGAAATGCATTGCAGCAGGTCCATTTGTGATGTGTGTTTGTGGCAGGGCATTGCAGCAGGTCCATTTGTGTTGTGTGTTCGTGACGGCATTGCAGCAGGTCTACTTGTGATGTGTTTGTGACAGGGCATTGCAGCAGGTCTATTTGTGATGTGTTTGTGACAGGGCATTGCAGCAGGTCTATTTGTGATGTGTGTTCGTGACAGGGCATTGCAGCAGGTCCATTTGTGACAGTGCATTGAAGCAGGTCTATTTGTGATGTGTGTTCGTGACAGGGCATTGCAGCAGGTCTATTTGTGATGTGTGTTCATGACAGGGCATTGCAGCAGGTATATTTGTGATGTGTGTTTGTGACAGGGCATTGCAGCAGGTCCATTTGTGATGTGTGTTTGTGACAAGGCATTGCAGCTGGTCTATTTATGATGTGTGTTCAAGACAGGGCATTGCAGCAGGTCCATTTGTGATGTGTGTTTGTGACAGGGCATTGCAGCCAGTCTATTTGTGATGTGTGATCATGACAGGGCATTGCAGCCAGTCTGTTTGTGATGTGTGTTCATGACAGGGCATTGCAGCCGGTCTGTTTGTAATGTGTTCATGACAGGGCATTGCAGCCAGTCTATTTGTGATGTGTGTTCATGACAGGGCATTGCAGCCGGTCTATTTGTGATGTGATCATGACAGGCCATTGCAGCCAGTCTATTTGTGATGTGTGTTCATGACAGGGCATTGCAGCAGGTCCATTTGTGATATAAATCTCCCATGTGAGGTGTGACACAGAGGATAAGCAAGATATATTAAACCTGCTTTGTTATGAATAATCACACATTTGCACATCATGAAAAATATATATCCGCATTCATTGAATTAAAAATATTTTACAATAATGTAAATATTTGAAAACAATAAAAATTACAAATACTTAAATGTCCACAAATCAACAATTAAATATTACAGTTGTATCCCTATGACATGCTTACTTATTTGTAAAGCTCAACGTTTTTGCATTACTTCAGTGAGATAGAGATATGTAGAAGGTTGTGTTTGCAAACCATCAACTGTCTTTGTACAGTGGCCTGGTTGAACCAGTTGGCTTGTTCTGTGTTAATTATGTGCTATAAGTGATTGTGGTTGAGCAAGTGTTTCTTCTTGTGGGGCCATAAATCTGGCAGCCAGCAGAGGTTGTTCTATATGCGTAAACCCAGATTTTACCATAATGTTGTCAGTTACTACATAAATATACCCGGCCCATTGAAAAGCAGGTTGCATACTTGTGGTTTATTGCATGGGGGAGGGAAGGGGAGGCAGCTGTCTGAGGGAGGCCAGCTGTCTGGGATGATGGAGTGCTTTCATATGTAACGTCATGGGGATACCACAATCAGTCAGTGGATTAAAGTGAGTCTTTAGCAGCATGTGAAACCACAATTTGACAAACACAAAATAGATATGTCATAAGCCGAGACATTCTTCCAGTTGCTTCAACTGATTGTAGGAGTTTTTTTATCGTTTCTGTCATCCCTGACAAAAACTGGTGATAGATTGCATCGAGACATCTCAAGAATCCTCCTCTCAGAGCAGACTAGAGGCAAGGCAGTTCACATTCACAGAGTCATAGGCCATTATGACCTACAGATGCTCCTAGGAGGTCCTTGGTTATTATTTCAGCCATTCCTGCATTGTTATTCCTTGAAATTAGCAGTTATTGCATTTCATGAAACATAATCCTGGTTTAAAAAAATTAATTTTATGTACCACTATGACCTTTCCAATGTCGTTGACCGATGCTAGTGTTGTGTTTGGTAAACATTGATTAATCTGCTATGTCAGAACTCAGCAATGTGGAATAATTGATAGGCAATTGTTGTACTGTGCAAGGGAGGGAAAAATTAACCATATTATTACACAAGTACAAATGGCTTGTTTTACGTTGTTTCCTAGAAGCGGTGCCCCACCAAATGTTCTTGATTTGAGGCAGCTTTGAAGCAAGAGCTGGCAAAAAATGCCTTGCATTCTGCTGAATCAAATAACCCTGTAATCTTACTGTCTTCATCTAGGATAATTCTGTCAAATTCTTACTATCTCTGACATTTAGTCAAGGCTGCACTGATAATAAAACACCATCTGAGCACATTGATAACGTATTGATTGATGGTGCAAAATGAGCACTTCTTAAGGGCACGAAGGCAAAACAGACATAGAGTAGATATCTCTTTGGGTATGAAATTGAGATTTATGTATGTGTATGTCTCCATCAGGACAAGGAAGATGTGTGACGATACTGTCTGGATTTAGTGCCATTTTGGCTCCTGTTTCACGGTTATCTCAAGTGCGATCAAGCCACAATGTTGTAGCTGCAGATTCAATGGTACTGTGAAGCAAGGAGAGCAATCCTCTTAGGTGTGTTCTGTGACAGTATTCTACACATAATGGCTAATTAATTAGTTGTCATGAAGCTTTGACAGAATAAACCACTGCTTTGACAGTTTTCACAAGATAGATTCTGTTTTGATGCTGACTTATGACTATACAATGATGTGTGGAATGAATTGGCCATTGACAAATGTTTGCATAGTAAGAATGTGTCATTGTTGTCACATTAGCTGGTTTGTTGTCACATTGGCTGCTTTGATGTCAGAGTTTTAATGTCCTTGTCACATGAGATATCCTCATATACCCTTAGGGTGTCATCAACAAAATGACAAATATGACTATATTTTCATGTGTCCATTTTAATTTATAAAAAATTCCCTGTGGTAATGTCAGAAATATCATAATGTCTGTAGCGTAATTCGCTGCGGAAGGTACTTTCTGCCCACCGGCCTAGTCAAGACTAATCGTTATGATTCACACAAGGAGCACAGGCCCACAGGCAGACACATAATGTTGGAAAATTCATGAGGTTAGAAAAGGTTAGGACGTTATTTAGTAGCAAATTAGTGCAAGCTCATGTTTATTAATTGAGTAGTGTTCCGGTATCCGTTTGTCAAGTCAATGTTGCAGCAGTCTGGACGTAAACATGGTGTCCTGGGACAGATTCTATGGTCATCTGTTGGTCAAGCATAGCAATATGTCATAGAATGTGCATGTGTGTAATTTTTAGCATTAAATCTACAAATGTTGCTGATTGCATAGTTTATTAAAACCATAAGACATTCATTATGCCCAACTCTTTGATTGACTGTATACCATTAACTTGCTAGAGTAAATATTAACATTGTCAATGGTAATATAAACAATTTCATGTGAAATATGTATACTATTTGTTTGTGTATGTAAATAAATTTAAATGCAGCTCTAGTAAGAAGAACAATTATGTAGTTATTGTCTTTGCAGAATTGTAATCATGTACATAAGAAACTGTTTTCCCTCCTGAGTGGTGAGGGTTGATGATTGGTTGAGATGGTGTAAGCCACATCCTTTGTCTTGTTGTTATATTTTGCCTTCACCTGAGGAGACCTTGGTGACTAATATCTTGGTATTTCTGGTATGGCGACTTATGCAAGGGAAGGGTCTTTGTTAGTTGTATCCTGGTTTATATGAGTGTAGTGATGTAGGTTATTAAAATAGTAAATTTAGACTGTTTTTGACTCAAGGATGTAGCTATATTTATAGAATAACATTCACTGTGAATTCAACGTCTATGGAGTTTTCTTTTGTAATGTTTTGACTGGATTGTGGCAGAGCTCTTTTGTCTTCTTCTTGACAACACTTCACCAGGTGACATTTTATTGCTTGTCTTATCTGATCATTACTATGTGTGTCATTATGGAAGTATGTGGTCATGTGTGTGTGGGTGCTTAGCAGTCATTGCCTGGTAGCCAGGCAGCCTGACAGCCTTGTAGCCAGGTAGCCAGGTAGCCTGGTAGCCTGGTAGCCTGGTAGCCAGCTGTTGATATCCGCTGGATACCACTGTTGCAGACCTATGGAAAGATGTCAGACTAGATAAAATTAGGAAGGTAGTCTCCTCAGTATTTGAATGCAGCTAGTAAATGGCCTATTAATGGACATGTTACAATGTATAATGGGCTATTAAAGGGTTCTGGGCTGTGGTTAATGTGTACCAAGTGTTGTGTTACAAATCCAGGTACACAGGTGCAATCTGCCTCGATCACCAGGCACATGACTGTTCCATCCACTCCCTGTGTAGCAGACATTTAGCAAGGATGCCCAAATGCCACTTGCTAATTCTTGTAATCAGGTTACTGTAACTGTTCTACTTTAGCAGTTCAAACACGCTACCAACTATTGGACAGTTTTCTCGGTTAAAATATGTTTTGTCCATTTGTTTTATTCAACTTAATTTTGAAGCTTCCAACTTTTTGATACCTTTTATTTCAGAAGATTTTAATTTGAAGTTTAGCCAGTCAGCAAATCATTGAGATCAAAATATTAATTGGCAAGAACTCAATGTAGATTTAAGCATAAAATGGCATATGTATATATATATATATATATATATATATATATATATATATATATATATATATATATATATATATATATATATATATATATATATATGCAGTATATATAAAACAACATCGTAGCAATGTGTGTATTTGTCTCGCACGTAATCAGTGAATACACACTCATTGAAACAGTTGGTGCATTTGTTTCCCTTGAGCCCCCCCCCACCAGACTCCATCTGACCTCACCAGACCCCCACCACAGATGTGCAAGTTTTTTATAAGTCATCTCAAGCTGAGTTACCCTTTGGCTAAGTTAACACCAAGGCCATAATTAGCTTTGGTGCAGTTATTCTTGGAATCAACCAGGCAAATCCTCCCAGAAGTGAAGATTTCCCTCAGGGAGCAGTCATTGATGTGGGTGGGACGTTACTTGGACTGTGGTTTTGTTCACCTGTGGAGACATCTTTGTAGAAACCTTCTTTTGTAGTAGGTCAGTCAAATAATAACGAGTGTTGTATTTATGTTTTCTTTTATATATAAATTGTAGGGGAAGGCAGTGTTAGTTGAGACATTTTTCATTCTTTTTGATATATAGGGCACAATCATATTCATAAGTCAAAAAAAATTTTACTCACATAAACTATGATTATTAGTAGGTCATTTTATACAAACGTAATATATCTAGCATGCATAGATAATTATATGTAGCTGATTCAAATAGGGTTGGTAAGCTGGCTGAACTAACACTTGGTGTGGGGTAAGTTGAGCCACAGTGTTGCATAAGTTGGGTAAATGCTTTATTTGTATAATTTACTTAGGCCTTGTACTAAAATTTCATAACAACTCGGCCGACACATCTACCCAATTGGTACAACACGTCTCTGACAAATCTACACTCTTATTTAATAAGTTGACATACTTAATATCAACTTATAGGCCAATCTTAACCAGTGTAACTAACTGCTAATATGTTGCCTTGTAGCTATCCGATGTACCAATTTGCTCTGAAAAATGAATTCCTTGATGTATTTTGGGGTAAACAATACTCATCTTCGTTCTTTAACCACTGCTCAACTAACCCTCCCTTGGGTGGGTCAACTAACCCTCCCCTGGGTGGCTCCACTAGCCCCGTTTCGACAATAAAAGCTTTTTTAATGATTTTTTTATTAATGTGTGAAGTGATGTAAATAATCTTCTTCCCTGTGCATAGCTAAGCCATTTGTAAGTGCGCGGACAATAAAGTCTGATCACATGCGTTGATAGTTTACACACAAGCAGACATTAATCACAATCACCAAAATTTAAAAAAAACATACTTTTAACTTGCATTTTCTGACAGTTGTAACAAATGGCATTTATTGTACGTCAATCGTGTTCTAATAACATGTTCAATCGCTGGGTGGTTCCATGTAACTGTCGCTGCTGTAGTTTCCAGGGAAACATGGATGGCTCAACTAACCCAGTGGCTCAACTAACACTGCCTTCCCCTACATAACATGCCACACAAAATGTACACAACATTTTGGTATTACATCTACCAATCATATTGATTGCCTAGTTCTTTGAAGAACACAACACTTTGGTTGAATGTTACAAGCCCCTTGATACATTCTACAACATTTTACTTGCTGCTCAAACAACAAAACTTGTCAATGGCTGTAATATGTATAATTAATTTCAGGTCAAATCCATAAATCCACTACCCATCCAAATTACACCCAGTAAGTTCCCATTTATCTGCATAGAAGATAGTACCCAGGACTTGTCTGGTACATATAATATTAAACGAAACATTGGTCAAGCAGAATTTCTTGAAACTGAAAACTTAAATTTGTTTAGACCGGCTGTATCTGTTCCGTAATCGCCAAATCTTAACTGAGCTGATTGGTTTATTTTCAGAGGTTTCCTTCTCTAGAGTTTGTGAGTCCATGCCAAGTTACACCCTTACCCCCAGTGTGGGGTCTTTTACTCCCCTGGCATTGACACCAGGTAGAAGGGTGTGAGTCCATGCCAAGTTACACCCTTACCCCCAGTGTGGGGTCTTTTACTGCCCCCCCCCGGCATGGACACCAGGTAAAAGGGTGTGAGTCCATGCCAAGTTACACCCTTACCCCCGGTGTGGGGTCTTACTGCCCCCCCCGGCATGGACACCAGGTAGAAGGGTGTGAGTCCATGCCAAGTTACACCTTTACCCCCAGTGTGGGGTCTTTTACTGCCCCCCCCCGGCATGGACACCAGGTAAAAGGGTGTGAGTCCATGCCAAGTTACACCTTTACCCCCAGTGTGGGGTCTTTTACTGCCCCCCCCCGGCATGGACACCAGGTAAAAGGGTGTGAGTCCATGCCAAGTTACACCCTTACCCCCAGTGTGGGGTCTTTTACTGCCCCCCCAGCATGGACACCAGGTAAAAGGGTGTGAGTCCATGCCAAGTTACACCCTTACCCCCAGTGTGGGGTCTTTTACTGCCCCCCCCCAGCATGGACACCAGGTAAAAGGGTGTGAGTCCATGCCAAGTTACACCTTTACCCCCTCGTGTGGGGTCTTTTACTCCCCTGGCATGGACACCAGGTAGAAGGGTGTGAGTCCATGCCAAGTTACACCTTTACCCCCTCGTGTGGGGTCTTTTACTCCCCTGGCATGGACACCAGGTAGAAGGGTGTGAGTCCATGCCAAGTTACACCTTTACCCCCTCATGCGGGGTCTTTTACTCCCCTGGCATGGACACCAGGTAGAAGGGTGTGAGTCCATGCCAAGTTACACCTTTACCCCCTCGTGCGGGGTCTTTTACTCCCCTGGCATGGACACCAGGTAGAAGGGTGTGAGTCCATGCCAAGTTACACCTTTACCCCCTCGTGCGGGGTCTTTTACTCCCCTGGCATGGACACCAGGTAGAAGGGTGTGAGTCCATGCCAAGTTACACCTTTACCCCCTCGTGCGGGGTCTTTTACTCCCCTGGCATGGACACCAGGTAGAAGGGTGTGAGTCCATGCCAAGTTACACCTTTACCCCCCCCCCCCCGTGTGGGGTCTTTTACTCCCCTGGCATGGAAGGCACCAATGGGTTTTAGTGTCTCATCTGAAAGATACAGTTGAACAATTTTTAAAATACATACATATTTATTTGGACATTTTAGAAGTAATAAGCACCTTTCTTCGGTTTGTTTTTTCACACCACAGATCATCCATCATTGCTTTTTTCTCAAATGTGGGCAGTTCCCTTGGCTGCTCTTGACAGATAGCCCTGCTCTGGTGGCTAGGCCTACTCCAGTGGATTGTCCTGCTCTGACAGATTGTCCTGCTCCAATGGATAGCCCAGCTCCGACAGATAGTTCTGGTCGGATGGATAGCCCTGCTCTGACAGATAGCCCTGCTCTGACTAATAGCCTTGCTCCAGTGGATAGCCCTGCTCCAACAGATAGCTCTGCCAGATAGCCTGCTCTGATGGATAACCTTGCTCCAGCGAAGTAGGTCCTTATGTTTATGCCTGTTGTCCAACCCTGTCCAGTGCAGGTCAGTTGAGAGGTGAGGAATGTGAGTGTGTGGTGTGTAGACAGCAGGCAATAGTGAGGCTGATAAACTGGACCTCCCCATCCTGAGACACTCCAAGCTACAGAGTCAGCTGATTGACAGCTTGCCCTGTTGTTGTTCTGACCAGGGGTCAGTGCTGTAGCTTCAAACAGCCCTTGTAGCAGCTGATACTCCTGGCCAGCAACAGATTAGTTAATCTGCAACAGATTCTTGGTGTGTGTCAGATGTTGGTTTGATTTTGCACTTGGGCAAACTTTGCATGCTTAGTGATGGAAGTCTTGTGGAGAAGTTAAAAGCTGTTGTGCAGAACAAAAGTTGGATATGACAGAAATCCAACTGGGTCTTGGGACAGCGATTTTAGGCCTGCAGGATTATAGGGACTTCTGCCAGAAATGGGACGTAATCAAGATGGAATTCTGGTAAGCTATGCTTTGGTGTCTTTAGAAGGCAGTGCTTGCTAATTCAGTGGAGGTGATTCCAAGGGCAGAGCAGTGTGTGGCTGGCCTTTAGTAGTTAAAGGTAAGGATAGGTTAAGGACGCAAGGTGGGTTGGTTGGTTTCCAATGTATTGGGCATTTTTGATATCTATAGTGGATTACTTGCTTATGATCTATGGTCTTGGTCTGGTTTATCCATTAAAAGGAATGCCCAATTGAAATATGTAAACTTATAATTAAGTGTTGTAGTAATGATTGTTTGTACAATGGAAATGCCTTGTGCTAGAGACTAAATATCCTGAATAGAAAAAGCCAATGAGAACTCAGGTTGTCAGTTATACAACAATGCAGCCACATATCGTCAAATACAGATGTGTCCTCATAGCTTGGTGAACATAGCTCGGTGTACCCTGACCGTTTGACACCATAGCCTAGGAGTGTTGGCCAGTACAAGACAAGACAAGAAATAGCCCTGTATCTTTTTTCCTGCCAGGGGACATTTCAGCCCTCTCTGTGAGGGAAAGTGCTGGGTTCAGTTCCTTGGACACAGCTGGGAAACATCACTCCGAAAACTGCACCTTCCTAGACAGTGGCAACACTGAAACTCAGTGAAGGCACTTTGTTGTGATTCTAGACAACTAGACATCTCAAATTCTTGCATGTCAGTGCATGGTGATGCTTCTTTACAAATGTCTGTGTAGCTATTGGCATAGTTTACACCTCGGTCACACTTGAGTTGGTATGTATACCTGCTGAGTGTTTCATGTAGCAGCCGTTGTAAAGGTCTGAAACATTGTACGGCTGGTGTAAAAGGAGGAATGTGTTTTAATGGCCGAGTATGTTTTCTTTGTGGAATGTAGCAGTTGTGTAAAGAAGGTTTTTCATAAAAGGGCTGTGTTTTCTCAGAGTCAGCTGGCATATCCACAAACATACTGGATGTTAAGGCCAAGGGCACCACTGTATTGTGTCTGCCAAAAGAGATAGATACAATTGACTGGCGGGGTGTTGTCCTAGAGCCTTTGAAATGAGACATTCACCTGGATGTTTTCTATGGCATGCCCTGGCGGGTGGGTCCAGGGGCCAGGATCTTAGCCCAAACTAGTGGTTCTATTTGTGTTTCAAAATTCCAACTTAACGGTTCCATTTAATGTGATTGTCTGATTGTCAGTGAGTCATAGAACCTAACGTAATACACAATAGTGTATTAGAACCCATGTCTGGTGATTGTAGCACATTCGTACATTCCAATGATGTTTTTGTAACTGGTCTCAACTAGATGTGTTGATTGCTCTCTGCCTTCTGTGTCTGATGGCACAGGGAGTGAGCAAGTGAGCAAGCCGTGCTGTGTAGTATGGAATGACTTGTGTGTCTGGTGGCACAGGGAGTGAGCAAGTGAGCAAGCCGTGCTGTCTAGTATGGAATGACTTGTGTGTCTGATGGCACAGGGAGTGAGCAAGCCGTGCTGTCTAGTATGGAATGACTTGTGTGTCTGATGGCACAGGGAGTGAGCAAGTGAGCAAGCCGTTCTGTCTAGTATGGAATGACTTGTGTGTCTGGTGGCACAGGGAGTGAGCAAGTGAGCAAGCCGTGCTGTGTAGTATGGAATGACTTGTGTGTCTGATGGCACAGGGAGTGAGCAAGCCGTGCTGTCTAGTATGGAATGACTTTTGTGTCTGATGGCACAGGGAGTGAGCAAGCCATTGCTGTGTAGTATGGAATGGCTTCACCAACATTACATTTTTTATAACAAAAGCTAAGTTTGGCTGGTGTACTCTGTCATCACTGCTGATAAGTGCAGTGGTATCTGGGTACAACTTTATCCTGGTGTTGGTCACAATATGCCAACTGGGGTAGACTGCTGTTTTCTGGCCTGACTGTCTAGGTAAGCACTGCACAGTTTCCTAGAATGGTTCTACTCCACAAGCTATGTTTAGTGAACAAACCTAGAAGTCTGGTGTAACTAATGTTTCTCTAGAGGTTTGTCTAGCCTTATTTTGTATTTAGTAGGTAAACTTAGCAGGAGAAAAAGAAAGCTTTCATTAGAGTATCCACTGTCATCCAGATTGCATACAACTGTTTATTTGATATCGGTTTAGTTGGAACCTCAGAATACAGTATATCAAGACTTGGTAAAAATTATACAAATACTAGCTTTAGGTAAGAATGTATCTCTAAGTGAGTTAGTATTGGTATTCACAGTGCAGCTTTATTTCTGCCTGTTTTGTGAGTAGCTCTGTCTATTGTGCATGTCCTCGTCATTGATGAGTAGACCAATCTTATTGTGTCATTCTAAATAAACATTTAGTTAGCAATCTACACAAAGTTGAGGTGTGAATGTTTCCCCTGCCATTCTATGACCCTAAAAGGTGGTGATGAATGGGGTATGTTATCACTTTATTTGTGACAGGACAAGTTAAAGGTGGCTGAGCAAGACCCATGTTGTTAACAGGGTAACACCTGACACTGTTATTGTGATGGATCCGCTGATATCGTTATTCACAGATTCAGGTCATCAACTGAATGCCATGTAAAGTGATTGTTTGCTTGCTAGTAATGTTGAAACATCTATGTGGGTGGCTAGAATAACAGGAACAATGCTTTTGTTCGATAATACTTAGTAAATGAGTCTGTGTAGTTGAGCTCATTAATGGCGCATCGTCGACATAATAGTCAGATGTGCACTTCCTCCATTCAGTTAGTTTGGCTTATTTTCGTAGAACTGAATTGTTTTTATCGAGTATCTAATTGGCTAGCCAGACAGACGTGGGGGTGGAGATCTTGCACGCTGATCCAAATCTAATTAGCGAAATTGAAAGTCACGTTTTGTGCAAACACTGGCTGAAGAAACATAAATGTCATACGAATGCATGTTACAAGAATGTTGGCTTGAAAACATCTGTAATGGTTTGTATTGGCAGTTGTGTAATCTAGTAAAAATGTGCCAGTGCTGTTGTGAATTCAAAAATGAATTGGGATTATTCAATTAAATTCCTGCTGAATTTGAATTGAACGATTTTGACCAAGCGGAATTTGAATTTAACGATTTTCAGTAAGTTGAATTGGATTTGAAAGAAAATTAATTGAACATTTTCTTGTACTGGTGTGATCTGGTTTTATTTTCAATGTGGTCCTCAATCCAACCCTAGAATTGCATATAGCAGCTAAACATACATTTGTACACCATTTTAAAATCTGAGGTAAGAACATTTGTCCAAATTTTAACAAAGGGTCTGCACGGCAATGTTACCATGTGGCAACTGGCAATTTGAAAAAAGGAACTTAGAAGTTCTGCTCAAATCAAACTATGGTGGGGTGTGATGAGCTTACTTAGAATTCAGTACAGGTTGCAGCTCCTGCTCTAAGATAACATTTGTTGTCTGCCTACACATATCTGAAACCATGCCCTTTGTGTGTGCTAGGAATGTGGTGAAACAATACCCATAGCAATGGGGCACCCCAACAAATAGTAACTGGCTTGCTACCCCTGCATTGTTTCATTGAACAGGTATTTCTGAAACCATAAAAGGATCAGCCTACTGGTCTTTACATGTTGTTTGAGTAATGGCTCAGCCATTGTCTGTACATTGTTTGCAATTACTAGCAGTTGGAATAATAATGTCGTAATGTTCATGTAATTACTTTAAATCCTGTATCCTCTGCCTGTTGTTATGTTTCACACATGTTTGCATTGGAAAAACTAACATAGAATTAAATCGGAATTGGAACTAAATTGGAATTGAATTGGAATTTAAAGATTTGAGCTGGAATTTTAATTGGGAAAAAATAAATTGAAAAAAAATTAATTGAATTGGAAGGAATTTTAATTGATTAAATGGAATTGACCCCAGCCCTGCCAGTGGAGGTTTTAGCTGCTGTGTGAGAGATTACCTGATTGGGGGGGCTCTGTCAGGTGCACAGTCCAGTGTGGGTCTGGCAGTTCCAAAGGGATGCAGGTTTATAGGTAGTGGGGGGGGGCAAGAATTCATTCACAGAGTCTTCACCAGACTGCCTTTCGCTTCCAGGGAAAAACAAGGGTTCAGGCCGCCAAAAACCTACTTTTTTAGGCCATTTAGAACATCATGAAAATGCAATAAATACACACAATAAACACACATTTTACGTATGTAGTCATGCTTATAGGTATATCACTAATGTGACTTAACATTCTTATAGGTATATCACTAATGTGACTTAACATTCTTATAGGTATATCACTAATGTGACTTAACATTCTTATAGGTATATCACTGATGTGACTTAACATTCTTATAGGTATATCACTGATGTGACTTAACATTCTTAGAGGTATATCACTGATGTGACTTAACATTCTTATAGGTATACCACTGATTTGACTTAACATTCTTATAGGTAGATCACTGATGTGACTTAACAATAAATATAATATTATGATGTTTTGTGATTAAAAACACAACATCATTTGCACAGTTTGGCCATTGATTAATGACAGTATTAGATCATAAACATGCAAACAGAATCAATTATTTGGAGCGTGTCTTCTATTTCTTGATGACAGTTTGGAGATGGTATGTCATGTAATACAGTTACTGTACATATGAAGAGAGGATAGTGCATTTCAGTTTTAAATCTTCGAAAGTTATTAGCTCTAACTCAGATCTGAGTCACCATCATGAAATAAGAAAGTTGATTTTATGCCAACTGGACGAGTATGCTATCCACAGACATGCAGTGAAGTGTACTGATACTATGTCTTGGATTGCAATGCCTAAAAAACAGGGTTGGCACAGAATCACTTGTCAGAAGAATGACATCAGTCCATATTGATCCGAGAACTTTAACTATGTGGAAACACGGTTAGTGCTAAGTGAATTGCCGAGCTGCTTCTGTTTTTGCACAAGTTTGTTGAGGTTTTTTCTGTGTCTGCCTTTCACACTTGCTGAATGGTTTCTGTTGCAATGTTGCATGAATATAATATAGCTGAGAGGCAGAGGACGTTTGTAGGTCTTAATAAACACATGTGTAGGCTCTCCTCTTTGTCCCTGATGTGTAGGCTCTCCTCTTTGTCCCTGATGTGTGATGTGTAGGCTCTCCTCTTTGTCCCTGATGTCTGATGTGTAGGCTCTCCTCTTTGTCCCTGATGTCTGATGTGTAGGCTCTCCTCTTTGTCCCTGATGTCTGATGTGTAGGCTCTCCTCTTTGTCCCTGATGTGTGATGTGTAGGCTCTCCTCTTTGTCCCTGATGTCTGATGTGTAGGCTCTCCTCTTTGTCCCTGATGTCTCATATGTAGGCTCTCCTCTTTGTCCCTGATGTCTCATGTGTAGGCTCTCCTCTTTGTCCCTGATGTCTCATGTGTAGGCTCTCCTCTTTGTCCCTGATGTCTGATGTGTAGGCTCTCCTCTTTGTCCCTGATGTCTCATGTGTAGGCTCTCCTCTTTGTCCCTGATGTCTGATGTGTAGGCTCTCCTCTTTGTCCCTGATGTGTGATGTGTAGGCTCTCCTCTTTGTCCCTGATGTCTGATGTGTAGGCTCTCCTCTTTGTCCCTGATGTCTGATGTGTAGGCTCTCCTCTTTGTCCCTGATGTCTGATGTGTAGGTTCTCCTCTTTGTCGCTGATGTGTGATGTGTAGGCTCTCCTCTTTGTCCCTGATGTGTGATGTGTAGGCGCTCCTCTTTGTCCCTGATGTCTGATGTGTAGGCTCTCCTCTTTGTCCCTGATGTCTGATGTGTAGGCTCTCCTCTTTGTCCCTGATGTGTAGGCTCTCCTCTTTGTCCCTGATGTCTGATGTGTAGGCTCTCCTCTTTGTCCCTGATGTCTGATGTGTAGGCTCTCCTCTTTGTCCCTGATGTCTGATGTGTAGGCTCTCCTCTTTGTCCCTGATGTCTGATGTGTAGCTGGCATTGATACTTGTCCTCCTGTTTCTCTTCCTCTTCCTTCCAGCACTGATCCCCATGTTGCACTGATCCCCATGTTGCACTGATCCCCATGTTGCACTTTTATTAATACATGCTATGAGAATAGTGGAACAGTGTTTAACAGCTAACATGGCTCTACTTTATGCCATTGTGAAAGTGTTTGTGCTACTACTAAGTTAATATATTTTGTATTTTACATCTAGCAGCCTGTCAACCTATATGTGTGTGTATATGTGTATGTATATAATTATGATGTGTGTATGTATGTGTATGTATGTATGTATTATGTGCTTTGGTTGAGAAAACATTGCAGTCATATTATCACAAAATGTACATTGGACAGATTTAAATTTTCATTCAGATTTGGTTTGAATAATCTTTTCTTGTGGAATGGAAGGTAATCTACTATTTTTAACAGCATGATAGGCAATGATAGGCAATTTTGTTGTTCTTTAAATGTGTTGTGTGTTTCTGTACAAGTCACACAAACTAACAATGTGTCAGCAAACTTAGAATTTGTCATTAAAACTAGAGTGAAAGTTTAATGTTTTGACAGAATAGAAGAAGGGTTAATTTGTACTGTTTTTGCCTGACATGTTCAGTAAATGATTTGAGTGGTACATTCTACAGCATTCCTTCATGTGGTATTGTTTATTAACCCTTTCTCTCTTATGGCCCTATCAGTGTGTGCAAGTCTGCTAATAGTGTAAATAGACTCTGTATTATGGACTCACAAAAACTCAACATTGCACAACTTTAATCGGTTGCTTGGAACCATGCTTGATAGGCAGATATATGGCCTGCGTAGCATTAGAACTGTATATAATTTTTCATAAATAAATCTGTGGAAGACATGAAGTGAAACATTTGTGTAATTGCTCTTTATAAATTCTGTCTAAGACTGTTGTTCTTTGACCATTTAGGGCTGCCATTGTGTCTGTGGCCACTATCAAAGTATGAATTTTATTCTTATCTTAGCAGTACTTTAAAGGGCAATAAGAATATCTTTGCTGTCCACTGCTTGGCGGATGTTGAAGGCACACAGACACCTCTCATGCTATGATGCTAGATGCTATTTCTGCAGTGACTTATGAAGTGATGGATGGCCAGGTGTGTTGCACAGAATGATGTTAGAATGGCCAACATAATGGTCATAAAAATTAGACAATGTAGTCAGGTATTGAGCTCTGAACATGGGAGTTTAGTCGTGCTGTTTGTATGGTATTGGTGATGCCATGTACTGGAGGGTAGTGTCTAAACCCAACTATCCTATATATTCCTCTGGCTAGTGGCATGGGGTGTATTGATATGCACATCCCGTCTTCCCATTACCTGCATGCTGTGCCACTGTGTCCCTTTGAGTGTTTAAATTGATGAAATTGTCTCGCTTTCCATTGCTGATTACTTCTCATGCACTGTCGGTAAAGGTGTGTAATATATTTCCATATGTCAGTGCATGCTCTGTGCTTTGTCTGTGTACAATGTAGATGTAACATGGCATAGCTAAATGTGTGTGTTTGTCTGTATACAGTGTAGATGTAACAGGGCATAGCTAAATGTTTGTGTGTGTGTGTGTGTGTGCGTGCGTGTGTGCGTGCGTGCGTGCAGTGTGTGTGTGTGCAGTGTGTGTGTGTGTGCGTGCGTGTGTGTGCGGTGTGTGTGCGGTGTGTGTGTGTGCGGTGTGTGTGCGGTGTGTGTGTGTGCAGTGTGTGTGCAGTGTGTGTGTGCAGTGTGTGTGCGGTGTGTGTGTGTGCAGTGTGTGTGCAGTGTGTGTGTGTGTGTGCAGTGTGTGTGTGTGTGTGTGTGTGTGCGTGCGTGCGTGCGTGCGTGCGTGCGTGCGTGCGTGCGTGCGTGCGTGTGTGCAGTGTGTGCAGTGTGTGTGTGTGCAGTGTGTGCAGTGTGCGTGTGTGTGTGCAGTGTGTGTGTGTGCAGTGTGTGTGTGCAGTGTGCGTGTGTGTGTGCAGTGTGTGTGTGTGTGCAGTGTGTGTGTGCAGTGTGCGTGTGTGTGTGCAGTGTGCGTGTGTGTGTGCAGTGTGTGTGTGTGCAGTGTGTGTGTACAGTGTAGATGTAACAGGGCATAGCTAAGTCTGTGTGCCTGAGTTACAAAAAATACCTTCAAGTGAAACTTGAATGCATCCATCATTTTCACTGCCTCTGCTTTTGGTTGTGTAATCACATTATGATCAATTGAAGACATCAGTCATCTACATTCTGTTTGAATTAGCAGCGTTATCAAATCATGATCAATTGAAGACATTTATCAATTCTATTTGTTAGATATTGGCAGTTTTATCAGATCATGTGCAGTAGTGAGCGGGCTAGAGAGAGGCTTCGTTGATGATCATCACATCAAACTAATGTTTATCAAAGTTACCGTAATCAGGCATTATTCCGGTTTTAAGATGGATAAGGTGGTGTAGATATCTCGATTTCAGGGCAGTTCTATTTGCTGCCACAGCATAAATAAACAATATGAACAAGTTTGTTGGCACATGTGTCTGGCACAAGTTGAATCCCAGGCAATAGCCTATGTGGCAAGGTCCATCCTAGCCAGTGGACTATTTGGCAAGAACTCATCCCAACCAATTGCCTATTTGGCAAGAACCCAAACAGTTACTTAAATGAGCCCAATTTTTCTTATCACATGTATTTACAACACAGTCTTTATGAGTAGCAGTTACTGATTTGAGTAAATTTTGCACATTTATTTCACTTATGTACACTGCATTTCTTTCGGTTCTGTGACAATTTGTTGTGTTATTACCATCATCATGTATGTCTTGATAGGGAAAAGTGAAGATAGGATCAGTAACAGCAATGTTCCATAATTGTCTTTTACACACTGCTGGTGAGCTAGAATGGAAAGTAGATATCTATGATTATGATAAAGTTACATAATCGTAATATACTAGCTGTCTCTCCCACAATATTATGATAAAGTTACATAATCGTAATATACTAGCTGTCTCTCCCACAATATTATGATAAAGTTACATAATCGTAATATACTAGCTGTCTCTCCCACAATATTATGATAAAGTTACATAATCGTAATATACTAGCTGTCTCTCCCACAATATTATGATAAAGTTACATAATCGTAATATACTAGCTGTCTCTCCCACAATATTATGATAAAGTTACATAATCGTAATATACTAGCTGTCTCTCCCACAATATTATGATAAAGTTACATAATCGTAAAATACTAGCTGTCTCTCCCACAATATTATGATAAAGTTACATAATCGTAATATACTAGCTGTCTCTCCCACAATATTATGATAAAGTTACATAATCGTAATATACTAGCTGTCTCTCCCACAATATTATGATAAAGTTACATAATCGTAAAATACTAGCTGTCTCTCCCACAATATTATGATAAAGTTACATAATCGTAATATACTAGCTGTCTCTCCCACAATATTATGATAAAGTTACATAATCGTAATATACTAGCTGTCTCTCCCACAATATACTAGCTGTCTCTCCCACAATATACTAGCTGTCTCTCCCACAATATACTAGCTGTCTCTCCCACAATATACTAGCTGTCTCTCCCACAATATACTAGCTGTCTCTCCCACAATATACTAGCTGTCTCTCCCACAATATACTAGCTGTCTCTCCCACAATATACTAGCTGTCTCTCCCACAATATACTAGCTGTCTCTCCCACAATATACTAGCTGTCTCTCCCACAATATACTAGCTGTCTCTCCCACAATATACTAGCTGTCTCTCCCACAATATACTAGCTGTCTCTCCCACAATATACTAGCTGTCTCTCCCACAATATACTAGCTGTCTCTCCCACAATATACTAGCTGTCTCTCCCACAATATACTAGCTGTCTCTCCCACAATATCAACATCAGCATTGGTTTATTTGTAGGCGAGTTTTGCATGAGCGAGGTCTTATGGGCGATATTGGGTAAGTACAGTTTTATTCTTCCCTACAGTAAACTATTCCTCTAAAGCTATTCAGTTAGTTGACCAGCACTGCCACACAAATTGGACCATGTTTCTGTGGTTTTTATAGTTACCATTAAATTAGATTTTAAACACCAAGATGGACACATGTTTTCTAACAGCTGTGTGCTTGAAACCTTGTTATTGATATATATATATATTATATTATTATATATTATATAGTGAAGCGGCAAGTAATACTTTTGAAGTTTAATGTAAAAACAAAACTACTCCAAAAGCATCAATCAGTCAATGTGACTTTATTTGGTTATTCATTTACAATGTTGTTACAAGTATGGTCATAATTAATGTCATCTGGTAACTCAGGAGATTCTCTGGAAACCTCCAGGGGGCTTATTATGAGAACCACCTATAATTAGGTATAGTAATCTTGTCATGGAGTCATGCTACAAATTTGAGATTATGTTATTAATATTAGATGTGACACAAATAAAAAATTACAATGATATGTCATAATCCAGCATAACCTAGCACAATGTAACAACATGAGGCAAAGTGATAATTGAACAATAAAGTGAATATTCGTTGGTAATTAAAAAAAAATATTTATATATATAAGATGTGCCATATAACGAGGTGTCGCATCCATTTACTTGCAAAATATTATTGGATGTCTCTTTTTCTTGCCATGTTTTAGCGAGGAGCCAGCTGACTATTCACACGAAAACAACGTCTCTGGCACATCCTTTGCTGCGCCACCTAGTGGCCACGAGTATCAGCAGCGACCTGCGATGAATGGCCAGCTTGGTGGCAGCTACAACAACATGGCATTGAATCACATGCATTCTCCCAACCCCTCGCTACAGAGTGGGGGAAGCTCGGTGCAAATCACACAGAAGACAGTGAGTTCCTCGGCTAGGCTGCCATTTTGTTCTGCACTCATCCATCTGTTTTTTTCATTGAAGTGTTTCATCAGCACTGTTACTGTTGCCACAGAATATCAACCAGCAGTTTAAGACCCAAAATCAAATGAATGGGTAATTAAAGTAAATAAAAAATGGATAAAACTAAATGTCTAAAAGTAATACTGATGGTACCACACCTGTGTATATGGCATGCTGCAGAGTTCTGCACAAGTTGTATATTAGTTGTAAGATGCAAACATATTTGTGTTCTGTACTAAACAGAGCAAACTAAGTACAGATCCCAAAAGTGAACCGCCATCAAACCCAATGCGCAAGATGTACATGTGACATTTTTTCTACTGTCTATATGCTATGTATGATAAGATAGTTGTACAGTTGTAAACAGTAACTGAAAAACTTAATAGTTTTCATTCATTCATCTATATAGTAGGCCAGCTTTCAGGTAGTACTTGCTAGTAATGGAGCATTTGCATCATTTCTTTCCAGTTTGTTAGCATTAGCAAAATATATTTTATTGTTGTAAAAGTTTAATTTGCTACTATTCAATATTCCGTGCATGATGAATGCTTGAAAGGAGTATGCTTGAAAGCAGTATGTCTGGCAGAACATACCTGTCATGTTGAAGAGGTAAGTGTCAAAAGGAATGTCTTACTGATAAATAGACAGTGAGACTGAATATGGTCCAAATACACAAGTTACCTGTGCATTTCTCTAACAACACCTTACCCATGCATTCTCTGTTGTAGATAACCACGGTTACCAAGACAATGACACCCCAGCATGGGTCGCCCCGGGGCCCCAACAACTATGGCTACTCCCCCCTGGGTAGTCACCGCGATGCCCCCACTCCCACCAGGTTCACCTTTAACGATTTTGAGACTGGCGTGCCTGATAGCAGTTCCCAGAGTCGTTTGCATGAGACCTCTGGTGGCATAGACCTGTCTGGCTATGAGCAGGACAGTTTGATGTATAGGTGTGTGCCTGCATGGTTACTGCATGTCTCGCATTACTGGTGGCCACTAGAATTCATCAAATAGTTCTGCATGGAAATTTTTTTTTGAAAGCTAAACATATAAAGTTAAATTTTACTTAGTATATGAACTACAAGAAAACAGTTGTTGTTTCTGATTAAAATATTCAAACCGTTAACTACATTACTTAGTCTGTTGTGCTATAATGGACAAACCTATTGATTAAAAAAAAATTCCTTTAAAATTTCTATTTTATACGAATAATAAAATTATGTTAAGACAATTACACACCAGCAGTGCTAGACTTGTAGATGCTTCAGCCCCAAGTTAGGAAGCTTTATGTAAACATTTGTGTAAATGCAAACATTCTGTGTTATAATCTTATGGTCTGGTGGTCTATTTGAAGACAGACTTCTTATAAAATGCTTCAGTAGCTGATATTAGGATGAAGCTATTCTTGACATTTTGTTTGTCCAAAAAGATTTTTTTATGGAATTTGGCTACTTACGTTACTGCTTTTTAATTATCTGTCAGCCATATGAGCATATTACTAATTTATAGAGTTACCATCACTGCCTGTTCTCTTGTGTAACCAAGCACTTCACCATTTCTTTAGTGTATTCTTAACAGCTTCCAATAATGTTTGTGTAATACAGTGGGTTAGGCCCAGTGGCGTATTTAAGGTAGCTTGGGCGGCTAACGTGTCAGTTGGTTTTTTATTTTTTGTAATGTCACATTTTCACCAAATCCATTAAAAAAACAGTCCTTTTTGAAATCCCCCTGATTTCTTAGAAAAGCTGACAATGTTTCCATAGTAATGATCGCAAGTGCTACGATGTTCGAACCAGCTATATTCGTTCGCCGTAAAAATGGAACATATCGTTTGGTTACCGTGATTCCAGTACAAATCAGTACTATATCTACCTAACTAAATTATGTCCTTAAACCAGCAAATATCAGCGCTAATGTAGTTTATTGTGCCTTTGAACCTATAAGTTATAATAACAGAAACAGCCTGTGACCCTGACCTGGTGACCGCCGCTGGATAACGGGCCAGTCAAAATTATCCAGTCAAAATTATCGTAAAACACGCTCTGCTACGGGTTTGTCAGATGGCTGGCGTAACCTGATATCGTAAACAGCAGCAAGTTACAAATACAGATTCAAGGCCCATTGTGGAGGCAAATTAAGGGGACATGTCAATATTACAAATGACCATTATGTTTTGTCAACAATACATAAAACGCCAGTGAAAATCATCACATTTCAAGCATGATACATGTATCTATCAACATTTCTGTTATCACTAACAATCATGAAACATTACCTAATTAAATTTAATTTTAAGCTACAACACTTATGACGCTGCAATTTGGCATGTGATCATGTCATACACATAGGCAACTTTACACGCTTTGGAATTATGATTGGTGAAGGGTTTGTGTCAAAAATACACTGCCACTTTAGGCTGTAAACTTTTGCTTCATTCATTCATGGTGGTATAGCAGATATAATTTGTTTATATTAACCAAAATCATCCTTAAATTTATCAGTGATACTGTCATACTTATATGTATGTCATTTATTTCTTTGGGCATTTTCTCAAAACCATATCATTTTGCATTTTATGGCTATGTTTTTTACATTTACAATTTTTTTTTATCTGGAATATTATACAGTATTTCATATACCAATATGTGAAGAAATGGTTAATTTATCTTAAAAACTTCTACTGAAACTACTCAATTCAAGAGAAGCATATAATAGCCACCCCAGCTACCTTAAGATCTCAGAAGGAGGGCTGGGGGGGTCAAACTTAGTCACCCATTTGTCTGCCATGCTACCATGTAGTGGTGCAACAGGATATTCATGGAAAGAATTCATATCCCAAAGCAATAGGCCCAACTCGCCCCTAAATATGCCATAGGTTAGTGCCTGAGCATGGAAGTGGGCTGCTTTTGTTTTATCCTCTGCTTTTTTCCTTATGCTTGTGGTTTATTCATCATTTCTAGTGTTTTCATCATCATTTAATCATTCATCATCATTTCATCATACTGTTTGTATGTAGTTAGTTTTTGGTGGTTGGTGGGGTGTTTGTTGGTTGGTTCAGTAGTGTGAACAAAATATTTACCATTGTTGCCTTGCAATCTAATCTTCCTGTTCTAACTATTACTCACACTAAATCTTAATATAGACTTAACTTGTTGCCTCCTGTTTGTGTCGTCTGTATCAGTGTTAAGCTTCTTACATTTAACAACATCTGTCGTTAAAACCCTTGCATGTGTTAATCTACTATTATTTTTTAAGGGTCTACTAATAATAAATGTTCCCTTCCAAGGAATTAGAATATATGGGTTTACCATATGAAATCAGCAATATTTGGAATCTATGTTAATTGTTTTTTAATTTTTTATCTAGTAATTATTAAAGCATACATACTTGTTAACGTGTGTAATATGTATGCGACGTTAACTTGTATTTAAATCCTGTATAGGGGTATGGATTATCCAGACCAACGTGGCTACAATGGTTCGATGGTCAGTGATCCACGTTACCCAGACCAGTCACAAGAGGGCAGTGGCTACCCATATACAACCGAACCATACGGAGATAGATTTGATGACAGACAGCCACCTGTTGGTCCTGACATGAGTTACCAAGACGACCAGAGGAGAGATGGTGATCCGTACTATAATTCAGGCAACCCACAGCAGGACAGCTTCCATGGGGACACTTATGTCAATGACCAACGCCAGCAGTACTCACCCAGGTTTGACCCATATCAAGACGGTGCTGCCCCTAGTGGCAAGTATGACGACAGCGGCAGATACGCAGATGATCAATATGGCAGCAGAACGGACAATAGCTACAATGCTAGGCCAGATAATCGCTATGGAGATGACCACCCTGATGGTCAACAGTTCAGTGGTGACCCCTACAGGGACAATCAAGGTGAGGGTTCGCCACGCAGATACCCAGACAATCCACCCGAAGAACAGCCATATGGTACACAGGACGGTCGTTATGGCGATGACCGTTATGGTGATCAGCCAGACGGAAACCAGTTCCGAGAATCACCACCTGATGGTCGATACCGAGATTCTCCCGTAATTGGTGGTGACCCCTACCGGGGCGATCGGTACGAGAACTCACCCCATGGATATGAGGACGGGCCACCAGAGGGACAGCAATATGGTGCTCCTTTCCAGGATATGCCAGAAAACCCTTATGGGGTGAATCAGCAGCCACCACAAGGCGATGACCGCAGTGACAGGACTGCATCGCCACCAAGTGACAGACGAGGTAGGATAACATTGTGACAGATTGTGGTAGAAAACACGCGCACACACACGCGCCACCCACACATGCACCCACGCGCACACACACGCGCCACACACACATGCACCCACGCGCATAGACACGCGCCACACATGCACACACGCGCCACACACACATGCACCCACGCGCGCACACACGCGCCACCCACGCGCACACACACGCGCCACACACACATGCACCCACGCGCACACACACGCGCCACACACACATGCACCCACGCGCACACACGCGCCATGCGCACACCCACGCGCACACACGCACACACGCGCCACACCCACGCGCACACACACGCGCCACACACACATGCACCCACGCGCACACACACGCGCCACACACACATGCAGTGAGACCTTATTAGTCCATTTCTTAGATGGTCCATTTTATTCAGTAATCCGCACATTTTTTTAACAGATCTCGACACTGTAAATTGCTTTATTATTCCCAGATTCATCAGTTTGCGGGCTTCGTTAATCCAGCCATGATCTTTGGGAACTAAAGAGTGGATAAATTGTATTCACATTACGTGAAATGAGTTGCCACTAGCAGCAGATTGTTGCTAGAGCTCACAGAATGCTCCTTCAGTGAATGCACTGTGTGTATTGATCACAACGACTAATGAAGGTTGCTGCTTGAAATATATTGTTGAACCATAGAATTAATCTTGGTAAGGAGGCACTATGTTCTTATAAAATATTATGCAAGTACATTTTACACCAAGGTCACAAGGTTTTCTATTAAACAGATAACAGATAATTACAAAAAAAATGTGTTTCAGTAAAATACATTTGGCCAGTCAAGATGTTAGAATGTTTTATAGTTTATACTATATAGCATAATTTGACGATGAAAACTATCAAACTTTGTACAGTTTGATTCCAACAATTCACAACTTGTGTTACTTGTCACAGAGAGTGGTCTAATGTCAAGTGCTTACAGTTGTAGGTCCGTACCAGGCCAGTCCCCTCATGTGCCGCCCCGACCGCCCCGACGATCCTCCGCACCAAACCGCATTGCTTGGAGCGCCACCTGACAGATATGACCCAGACTCGATCCGTCGTTCACCATCCATGGACAGCAGAGGTGGGTGAACAGCAGGTTCAGTTACAATTGGCAATTAGAATCACAATCACACAACATCATAAAAGTTCAATTATATCTACAACACTTCAAAATATACAATTACACTGCTTATATATATATATATATATATATATATATATATATAATTGAACTTTTGTAGATATAATTGAACTTTTATGATGCTGTGTGATTGTGATTCTAATTGCCTCGTTATTGTGTTTAAACAATTAAATTACAAGGGTCAATTGCATTAGTTCATTGGTTGAGTACAAAAACATTGTTTTATAAAAAAAGATTGCTTGTACTGCAAATTTCTTTTTTAATGCATTCTTGCTGCCTTGGTTGGATTCAATTACAATGGTCAGCTACAATTACACAGCTTCATAAAAATTCAATTACAATTAGTGTTAAAAATATAAATTATAGGGGCCTAATTGTAATTAATTACAAATTTCACAATTATAATTGAACTGAGCCTGGTCAACCCCAGTGTCTAGTGTGATGACCATTGAACCCAGCCTGGTCAACAGCGGTGTCTAGTGTTATGACCATTGAACCCAGCCTGGTCAACAGTGGTGTCTAGTGTTATGACCATTGAACCCAGCCTGGTCAACAGTGGTGTCTAGTGTGATGACCATTGAACCCAGCCTGGTCAACCCCAGTGTCTAGTGTGATGACCATTGGTAGTCCATAGTAGTAGTAATGATTTATGAGAAATATACATTATGAAGACAGTATGCTTATTTTGTCAGACAGCACAAGATGCCTGCAGCTATGAAGATATCATTGTAAAACATTACTTATGCCATTCTCTTTCTTTTCAGATCAGCGATGGCGAAACCCTGACCTTCCAGAGGTTATTGAGTTCTTGAGTCATCCAAACAATGCCATCAAAGCAAATGCTGCAGCCTACCTACAACACCTTTGTTACATGGATGATTCCGTCAAGGCAAAAACTGGGTAAGTCCATTTCTTATGATGAGGGGTGAAGAGTTCATATATAAATAACTGGTTTTCATCATGTATGTTTTCAAATAGATAAGAACTATTATGTTAAAAGATATTTCAATCATTTGTGCATTGGGAGAAGAATATGACATTTGCTGAAAATTAATTGTTAGATAAGATGTGATCAGTTCACAGATTAATTAATTGTTGTATCCACTTAAAACATTGTTATGTAATTGCATCATATTTACACTTGATGAGTTGAATGGAGAGAGTTAGGCCTACTACGTGTGACTTGTTACTTGGATTGTTATAGTACAGTCAGTTTTAGTGACAGGACAGTCTTGATTGCAAGAGAGAACTGTAAGAATAACGATAATAGTGTATAGTTATATTATGAATGTAATAGGTTTATTCAATTTACATTTGTGTTGTTTGTGTTTGAATATTCTGCTTGAATACAGATTCTTTTATGTGTCTTAAACACTTAACACAGTGAAATAATATAATGTTTCTGCATATAAATAAAATTAGGCCCAGACCTTTATAATGAGATTTAAACAGGCATAGGCAAAATTTTATAAAACAGATAATAATATAAAATCATCACTTGGATATTTACAAGATGTTGCTCTCCTCTTTGTCCCTGAAGTCCACGTTGACTCTGGCATCGATACTGGTCCTCAATTTTTGCTTTCCAAGTAAAATGTAGAAAATCCTCATTATTGTGTACCAGTGTGACGATGTGTCCCTGTGTGACGATGTGTTGGGTTTGCAGGAGTCTGGGAGGTATTCCTGCTCTTGTGGAGCTGGTCAACAACGAGATACCAGAGGTTCAGCGGGCAGCCTGTGGGGCACTCAGGAATCTCTCGTATGGACGGGCCAATGACGACAACAAGGTACAAATCATCCTGTGGCTTATTGGACTACATATATATATATATATATATATATATATATATATATATATATATATATATATATATATATATATATAAAATATATATATATATATATATATATATATATATATATAATACAGCTGACTCTCACTTTATGGAACATGTTGGGACTTAGACAAGTTGTTACATAGATCTGATGTTCCTTATATCCATGGGTACGAGGGAGAGTGACCAGCAATGAAGGGCAGAACAGGGAATTCAGATTTGTTTCTTTTAAGAGGTTGTTCCTAGGGAGAGGACACTGTAGCTATCTTACATCAGGAGTCCACATGGCAAGAGGTCACTGTAGCTATCTTACATCAGAGTCCACATAGTGAGTGAGAGCACATTGTAGCTATTTTACATCAGGAGTCCACATGGCGAGAGGTCACTGTAGCTATCTTACATGAGGAGTCCACATAGTGAGTGAGAGCACACTGTAGCTATCTTACTTCAGGAGTCCACATGGCGAGAGGTCACTGTAGCTATCTTACATCAGGAGTCAACATAGTGAGTGAGAGCACACTGTAGCTATCTAACATCAGGAGTCCACATGGCGAGAGGTCACTGTAGCTATCTTACATCAGGAGTCCACATAATGAGTGAGAGGACACTGTAGCTATCTTACATCAGGAGTCCACATAGCGAGAGGTCACTGTAGCTATCTTACATCAGGAGTCCACATAGCGAGAGGCCGCTGAAGCTGTCTTACTTCTGGAATCCACATAGCGACAAACCACTGTAGCTATCTGACATCAGGAGTCCACATAGTGAGTGAGAGCACACTGTAGCTATCTTACATCAGGAGTCCATATAGCGATAGGTCACTGTAGCTATCTTACATCAGGAGTACACATAGTGAGGGGACACTAGCTATCTTACATCAAGAGTGCACATAGCGAGAGGCCGCTGTAGCTATCTTACATCAGGAGTGCAAATAGCAAAAGGACACTGTAGCTGTCTTACATCAGGAGTGCACATAGTGAGAAGCCGCTGTAGCTATCTTATATCAGGTGTAGCTATCTTGATTTAATTTCTGCCATTGTTGCAAATTCCCAAGTCTTGTAAAGTCCACATAGGTCCCGGTGCAGGGGTGTAATTGTCAAGTTGATAAACTAAAAAGTTGATAAAGTACTCAAGAAATAGAGATTTGTTTTAAATGACACATGGTGGTTTGGGTGGTGGAAATGAAAACTGAGTTGAAGTGAGTGGTTTCCATGACAACTAATCAACACATCATTAAAGTGTTCTTTGTCAAACTGTTTTTTATATGTCTACTACAGTGGTATAATTACTAGTTTTGCTCCTGGTGGAGTCATAAATGACATATGCTTTGAAATGTGAATTTAACTAATTTTATATAATGTTCAGACTTATACCTTTGGCATGTAGTGCAGGTGCACAGTTTGTTGTGAGACATTTGGAGACAGAGTCATCTGATGTTGCAGCGAGCCATAAAAAATGCAGGTGGAATTGCCGCTTTGGTACGACTATTGAGGAAGTCAACAGACAATGACATCCGTGAGTTGGTGACTGGCATCCTCTGGAATCTGTCATCTTGTCAGGTAAGTGCATGCACAGACATAGCAGTTGTCACCAAGGAAGAATGGTGTATCCATTGGTTATGAGAAAACATGATGTCGTCTGAAACACCATCCAGTGACTGTTTCACAGTCTGTGAACATATACATAGATCATGTATATGTGCATGCTTGTTTGTTTGTTTGATCGCATTCATACATTGGTGTCAGTTGTCATCAGTGTCAATTGTCACATTGTTATGAGTGTCAATTGTCATCAGTGTCAATTGTCATCGTTGTCAATTGTCACACTGTCATTGGTGTCAGTTGTCAACAGTGTCAGTTGACACATTGTATTTGATTCCACCAGGACCTGAAGAAGCCAATCATTGATGATGGTCTCACAGTGCTTGTCAACACGGTGGTCACCCCACACACGGGACTGGACCGAGGGTTAGATGACATGCAACCACAGGATGTCGTCTACTGGTCAACGGTCTTCCGCAACGGCAGCGGCGTTCTCAGGTAACTTATTGCTGTCTGTGACATTGTCATGTTTGTCACTGCTAATGTCACAGTTTGCCTATGGTACCAAAATAATGTTTTGGTAATAGGACTAGTAATTTGGACTCAACTATTGTCGCTTTGAAAAAACAAAACCTGTGTCTAAAATGCGGCCTCAAACTTTGAATTATACAAAGTATTTCTTATAGAAACTTTGTGAAACGTTTTGTTTACCATTCACGAGCAAGCAGTTTGCATAATAATGCATTCAACATAGGTTGAGTCATGGAATGCATTTAGTAATAAGGTTTGTCCATGCGCGCGTGCATACACACACTCGCTCAAGACCGAGAAATTGAAGTAAGACTTGTTTAATCAGAACATTTCCAAAGCCATTTCAATGATAAGGATGATGACGAGTTGTTTTGTATGACAGGAATGTCAGTTCTGATGGCGAGTACGCACGCAGGAAGCTACGAGAATGCGAGGGTCTTGTCAAGGCCATCCTGCACATTGTGAAGGCCGCCATAGGCAAGAATGACATCGACAACAAGTCTGTCGAGAACTGCGTGTGCATTCTGCGCAATCTGAGCTACGCGTGTCAGGAAGTGGAAGACCCGGAGTACCACCGCAAGAGGAAACAGCCCAGTCGACAGCCCACTACCACAGGTGGTGTGTATGTGCAGGCTACCACGCCATGTCAAGTGAAAGCACATAATCCTTGCTTGTTTGATAAAAAATCCCTCCTCCGTTCACTTAAGCAGGCTTGTTGATGTTTATATCTGCAAACTTTAGTTTAATAAAAGTGTGACTTTGTTAAAGTCATCAAAAAAATGTATTTATCATTACATCGGGTAGCTTGTTAAAGTGCGAATAGCCGTATGTCATTGTATGTAGAGCTACCTTTGCCATAAACAAATAATACCTTAATAGTATGTCTGATGATTTTTCATCCAAATTAAATTTTAAAAAATGCACAAACAAGTCAGCATGTCGTAGTGAATACTAGGTAGGTTTTTTGTGTGACATGATTCTAAGACGAGATAAGCGAAGCAAATAGAATTGAGACATTACAAAACATTTTTGACAACTAACATGTGAAATATGGAACTAATTTGCTGGAATGTTTTTTTTTTTTCAGAGAGTACTGGATGCTTCGGACCAAGGAAGAAGAAGGATGCAGGGAAAGGAAGTCAGAAGGGAAAACCAGATATGGCATATCAAAAGTAAGGCCACTATTAAGATTTTGAAGATGACATGGGTTTTATGTCATGCACAGTACTCAATTAAATGTTGGTATCTTGACAATGGTTATATGACATGGAATGAAATACAGTATATTTTACTTATAAATAAGTTTGTCAATAAGATATGTAGTTTTATGATGAAAAGAAATTGATACTTTATACTGAGACATAGGTAATGCATGTTTGTCCATTCCAGCAGCATGCTTCACAACAACCCAGCACGTGCGCACATGGAGTTGCTCTGGCACCCGGACGTTGTGCATATATACTTGCCCCTGCTGTCTGATTGTACAAATCCAGAAACACTTGAAGCGGCAGTGGGGGCCGTCCAGAATCTTGCAGCATGCCACTGGCAGGTAATGGTAGTCACATTGTTTCAGAGGATATGTCATTAGTTGAAGTGTATAACAGGTTGCACTAGACATTGTATTGTATTGGGACAGGAAGTTACTACGTCTTCATTGAGATATATCAATTAGTGGAAGAAAATTAAGCTGTATGGTGAAAGGAGATCTCTTTACTCACTCACCGCTGTGGCTGGCCGAGTTGTTTGAGAATATGTCTATGCTGTGCAGTTGTTACGCTGGTAAACCATTGGTCAGTGTTTCTTGTTTAAAAAACTTAATCTGGGAAAGCTTAAACTAAATACAGTGTCCTCTCACTACATGGACTCCCAGTATAAGGAACAACCTCTTAAAAGGAACATCTTTGAATTCCTCGTTCTGCCCTGCAAAGTTGGTCACCCTCCCTCGTGCCCATGGATATAAGGAACATCGGATATCCATGGAATAATTTGGCCATGTCCCAACATGTTCCATGTTTGATTCACATATAACATTGTGTCATATCATACATGCATGTAGGCATGCAGGTAGGCATGCATTTAGACATGCATGTTGGCATGCATGTAGGCATGCATGTAGGCATGCATGTAGGCATGCATGTAGGCATGCATGTAGGCATGCATGTAGGCATGCATGTAGGCATGCATGTAGGCATGCATGTAAGTCTCCATTTCCAACAAAAAAGAACATTTTATCTAGGGTTGGTGTCAAGTATATGTGTATGTGTGCGCACGCGTGCATGCATTAATTAATACCAGTGAGTATTTGACAACTGTTGTGTATATGGTATGCTATATTGTATGTGTCAAGAATAATCTCCGTTGTTGCAGCCTTCTGAGCAGATTCGTGCTGCTGTACGCAAGGAGAAGGGACTACCCATCATAGTGGAACTGCTGAATCTGGAGGCTGACAGAGTGGTCAATGCAGCAGCCATTGGTCTACGCAACCTTGCCATAGATCATCGCAACAAGGAACTGATTGGTAAGTAGAGGAAAGTCGGGTATATTGGACCCCCTAAGAACATGGACCAATATATCAAAGGAAACTATCAATGTTGCACTTTCCACTATCTATTTTGAATCTCATCAGTGATAGGAACCAATATGTACAATATGGCAACTATTCAACGAGGCATATGGGAGAAAATTTGGATTATGGCATGCTGATCCAACAAAAACGCATCACCTTGGGCCCCATCTTCTTGAGCCCAATATTAACCAAATAGACAAAATAATTGTGGTAAATTCCTGATTTATTGGATCACCACTCTGGTATATTGGACCACTGGCCAATACACAGTTTGACTACTGATGAACCCATACGTAGATATGTACAAAGTTAGTGAAACTTTGCCCTTCAAACCTTCCTCATTCATTGTTTAAATACACATTTTACCACCCATGTGCCTCGGTTAGCTGAAGCTACTGTCCCACATCACTTAGTTTACATACAAACGTTACATCAGAAGGTGAAAAAAACTAATATATGGTCATCTTTTCGAAGTTTTGTGGAGTCTGCCATTTCTTACTCTCGATGCACATTTTATTTCAAAGTCAGTCGGGATATGGAGCCACGTTACCTTCGGTACCATAGTTAGGGATATATGGCCATGGTCCAGTATAGCGGGTGGACCAATAATTATACCCGATCTTCCCCTAGTAGGCAATCAGTTAGATGTCTGTCCACTTCAGCACAGCAATATAATATTTCCTTATAGTAGTGTCATAAGTGCCAGGGACTGTTCTTATGGGTTTCTGGCACCATCGAAGGCCGGAATATCCCTTTAGGGTTTATAGGTCTAAAAATAAAAAAATATTAATAGGTTAAAAAAAAAATACTTGAACGATATTCAGTTAGTCAATCAAGATGGTTTATTATGGTAATTGTGATACAGGAATACATACAAAAAATAGAACACATTAAAATTAATATAATAATATTTTAACATATTAAATTATTATCTATGCAACGATAATTGAATGAAGAGATCAGGTCATAGCTCTTTCAAAGCGTGGCCTTTCTAAATGTTTGTAATGTGGTAATAATTCTCTTGTGTAGATGCAGTACCTCACTCTGAGGACTCTGACTCAAAATTCACCATCATTTAGACATTTATGCAACACTGCTTCATTTAAAGGTCCCTCCTCAATTAAAGGTCCTTCTTCAATTCGATTTGTTTGCTCATCTCATTTAAAATTTATCTTACAAAAATTCAAACCTACTTAGTGTCCACTACATCATGCTAGCTCATTTGTGCAATTTTTTATGTAGTTTTTTGTGAAGTCATCAGACAAACTATTAAATTATTCAATGCTTGATCCAACATTTATTTAAGTGGAAATGGAAATGCTGAAAACACCCTCGGTAAAATGTCATAACTTCGTCATGCCCATGATCAGCCTTGACCCCATAAAGTGTTTACCATTTTGGATATCCACTATTTTGAGGTTTACCAGACATGCTCAATTCTTTCGATGGTTTGAACTAAAATATGCACTTTTTTATTAAACCAACTACGGATATTATTTAAGCTATTACACTACATATTAGGACATCAACAAACCAGATTTGCGATAGGCTAAATCCCCCCAGTTGAGGGTGGAGTTTTAAATGAATGGTATTAAAGACTGTCAGGCTTGTGTCAGTGGCCAGTGTGAATGAAAGACTGTCAGGCTTGTGTCAGTGGCCAGTGTGAATGAAAGACTGTCAGGCTTGTGTCAGTGGCCAGTGTGAATGAAAAACTGTCTGGCTTGTGTCAGTGGCCAGTGTGAATGAAAAACTGTCTGGCTTGTGTCAGTGGCCAGTGTGAATGAAAGACTGTCAGGCTTGTGTCAGTGGCCAGTGTGAATAAAAAAACTGTATGGCTTGTGTCAGTGGCCAGTGTGAATGAAAGACTGTCTGGCTTGTGTCAGTGGCCAGTGTGAATGAAAAACTGTCTGGCTTGTGTCAATGGCCAGTGTGAATAAAAAAACTGTATGGCTTGTGTCAGTGGCCAGTGTGAATGAAAGACTGTCAGGCTTGTGTCAGTGGCCGGTGTGAATAAAAAACTGTCTGGCTTGTGTTAGTGGCCAGTGTGAATAAAAAACTGTATGGCTTGTGTCAGTGGCCAGTGTGAATGAAAAACTGTCAGGCTTGTGTCAGTGGCATGTGTGAATGAAAAACTGTCTGGCTTGTGTCAGTGGCCAGTGTGAATGAAAGACTGTCAGGCTTGTGTCAGTGGCCAGTGTGAATGAAAGACTGTCAGGCTTGTGTCAGTGGCCAGTGTGAATGAAAGACTGTCAGGCTTGTGTCAGTGGCCAGTGTGAATGAAAGACTGTCAGGCTTGTGTCAATGGCCAGTGTGAATAAAAAACTGTCTGGCTTGTGTTAGTGGCCAGTGTGAATAAAAAACTGTATGGCTTGTGTCAGTGGCCAGTGTGAATGAAAGACTGTCAGGCTTGTGTCAGTGGCCAGTGTGAATGAAAAACTGTCTGGCTTGTGTCAGTGGCCAGTGTGAATGAAAAACTGTCAGGCTTGTGTCAGTGGCCAGTGTGAATGAAAGACTGTCAGGCTTGTGTCAGTGGCCAGTGTGAATGAAAAACTGTCAGGCTTGTGTCAGTGGCCAGTGTGAATGAAAAACTGTCTGGCTTGTGTCAGTGGCCAGTGTGAATGAAAGACTGTCAGGCTTGTGTCAGTGGCCAGTGTGAATGAAAGACTGTCAGGCTTGTGTCAGTGGCCAGTGTGAATGAAAGACTGTCAGGCTTGTGTCAGTGGCCAGTGTGAATGAAAGACTGTCAGGCTTGTGTCAGTGGCCAGTGTGAATGAAAAACTGTCTGGCTTGTGTCAGTGGCCAGTGTGAATGAAAGACTGTCAGGCTTGTGTCAGTGGCCAGTGTGAATGAAAAACTGTATGGCTTGTGTCAGTGGCCAGTGTGAATGAAAGACTGTCTGGCTTGTGTCAGTGGCCAGTGTGAATGAAAAACTGTCTGGCTTGTGTCAGTGGCCAGTGTGAATAAAAAACTGTCTGGCTTGTGTTAGTGGCCAGTGTGAATAAAAAACTGTATGGCTTGTGTCAGTGGCCAGTGTGAATGAAAGACTGTCAGGCTTGTGTCAGTGGCCAGTGTGAATGAAAAACTGTCAGGCTTGTGTCAGTGGCCAGTGTGAATGAAAAACTGTCTGGCTTGTGTCAGTGGCCAGTGTGAATGAAAGACTGTCAGGCTTGTGTCAGTGGCCAGTGTGAATGAAAGACTGTCAGGCTTGTGTCAGTGGCCAGTGTGAATGAAAGACTGTCAGGCTTGTGTCAGTGGCCAGTGTGAATGAAAGACTGTCAGGCTTGTGTCAGTGGCCAGTGTGAATGAAAAACTGTCTGGCTTGTGTCAGTGGCCAGTGTGAATGAAAGACTGTCAGGCTTGTGTCAGTGGCCAGTGTGAATGAAAAACTGTATGGCTTGTGTCAGTGGCCAGTGTGAATGAAAGACTGTTTGGCTTGTGTCAGTGGCCAGTGTGAATGAAAAACTGTCTGGCTTGTGTCAGTGGCCAGTGTGAATAAAAAAACTGTATGGCTTGTGTCAGTGGCCAGTGTGAATGAAAGACTGTCAGGCTTGTGTCAGTGGCCAGTGTGAATAAAAAATTTTCTGGCTTGTGTTAGTGGCCAGTGTGAATAAAAAACTGTATGGCTTGTGTCAGTGGCCAGTGTGAATGAAAGACTGTCAGGCTTGTGTCAGTAGCCAGTGTGAATGAAAGACTGTCAGGCTTGTGTCAGTAGCCAGTGTGAATGAAAGACTGTCAGGCTTGTGTCAGTGGCCAGTGAGAACGTGTATTGACATCTAGTTGTGTCAACAATTCCAGATTGAATCACCGCCCATAGACAGCCTTGGCGGCTTAGATTGATTTAACTTGATAGCTGACATGGATTACTTTCAGGGAAGTATGCGATGAAGCAGTTGGTGACGAAGTTACCCTGTGAGGGACGAGAGCCAGAATACCCCATATCAGATGACACAATCTGTGCCATTGAAGCCACTCTCTATGAAGTCATCAAGAATGCGTCTGAGTTTGCATCGTATGTCATTTCCATTTTGTAACAGTAATTTTTACTATTGTAAATGGGGTGCACATGGATGGGGGAATCAGTCATCCTCTATGGCTTATTGTGACGACAACAATGCTGACAACTAATACTACTAGTATTAATACTACTTGGATAGAAGTGAAATTTATTAGGATAAGGAAATTTTTTATTGAAACCTGGAAAAAGTTGGTTTGTGATGCATCCTGCCTTTTGCGAAAGCAATCAACTAATCAGATAAACAGGCAAGATATTTTAATACCATCATTAAACGTTGTTGTTTTAAAGAAAAATTTATAAAAGGGAAACTTGGATGACAATCTGCATGGCTGTTGAATATAAAAAAGTAAAAGTCTGTTGGGTAAGAAAATCATTTGAAAAAGAAGACAATAAACAGTTACAAAAGGTGGTCATTATCATGTGTGTGCATTACATTGATTATTATGTTATGCTATTTGTTTTCATTTCAGATCACTCTTGGCTGAAGGTGGTGTAGAGAGACTGGTGTTCATTGCAAACTCTAAAGGCAGATACTCTCCTAAAGTTGTTAAGTTTGCTTCATCGGTAAGTGTCTTGGTGTTTGCTTAAATTGTCGATGATCATTCATGTAGAAATCATGGCTCATACTTTGGTTGTGCCTTTGAAATGTTCTGTTCTGAGAACACTGGCCAATGACAAGATTAGTTTGACTAGACTACTATCCTAAAAATGACATGATTATGAGTTACTACCACATGCATCTGTCTCTATTTAGTACTAGGGTATGAGACATAAGTAAGAACATAATAATACCCTCAACACTAGGGTATAAGACATAGGTAAAAACATAATAATACCCTCAACATAAGTACGAACATAATAATACCCTCAACACTAGGGTATAAAACATAGGTAAAAACATAATAATACCCTCAACACTAGGGTATGAGACATAAGTAAGAACTTAATAATACGTTCAACAGGTGATGTGAATGAAGATGCAGCAGGAATTTAAATTGTCCACACGTTTCGAAATAGATAGTCTGTTTATAGAACAAAACAAATATTCTACCTTTTGTCGCATGTGTAACTCTCCAGTGTAACTTGGTTACAAGTACTTGTGGTGACCGGCTACTTATTTATGCTGCAGATATTGTACACGATGTGGCAATTCAAGGAACTACATTCGGAATACAAAAAACACAACTTGAGAGAGACTCATTTTATCACAAAGACCATGGCAGCCAGGTTTGTGTTTATGTTGATTTAGCAAGAAGTTTTGATGATTTACTCATGACATTGATCAGTTTGTAAGACTATAATGCGTTTGGTGTGTTAAGGAAACAATAAATTAATGCTGCCAGATCCTTAACAGGCAGTGTGACATTAGTAATATCATCAAGGCTATTAACATTTTATTCATATTGAAACATAAAAAATAAGATCAAGTTCATATAATCATTTAATTTTCTTCCAAAAGTTAATAAACATTTAATGTTATATCAAATAGTTTGCCTATCAATGTCTATAGTTGAATAATGTTCTTGTTCCTGTTCCTGATCCTGTTTACTTTGACATAGTTTTCTTGTTATGTTATCTCATATCTCTGTCTACATCGTACAGTGTTACCTCGTATCTCTCTGTACATCGTACAGTGTTACCTCGTATCTCTCTGTACATCGTACAGTGTTACCTCGTATCTCTCTGTACATCGTACAGTGTTACCTCGTGTCTCTCTGTACATCGTACAGTGTTACCTCGTATCTCTCTGTACATCATACAGTGTTACCTCGTATCTCTCTGTACATCGTACAGTGTTACCTCATATCTCTCTGTACATCGTACAGTGTTACCTCGTGTCTCTCTGTACATCGTACAGTGTTACCTCGTATCTCTCTGTACATCGTACAGTGTTACCTCGTGTCTCTCTGTACATCGTACAGTGTTACCTCGTATCTCTCTGTACATCGTACAGTGCTGATCGAAATACCTTTAGCCTTGGTTATATTAACTTGAGTAAAAGGCATCACTCATGAAAATAACATGACAACTTCAGTTCATCATAAATATGTACTAGTAACAGTAGGCAAACGCTGTAAGTTAAGCACAGTTGTCGTGAGGTCTATAGCATACATGTATGAACAAAAAGGTGTGCATGATGTATATTTCTGCTGTCAATGGAAGAACCTTTAAAAAAATCTGAAATTATTTTAGTTTTGGACTTACACAATGTCTGCAGAGTACAACTGTAAAATAAATTTGATCTCGCTATCGCCCATACCTGCATTATCGCCCACCCCCTATTTCACAGAAATTTGGGATTAACCGCCCACCTGCTCGCATTACTGCCCACCCACCAACTATCTCGGCTACACAGAATAATATCAAAATGTGAATGATAACCATGCAGAAATGCCACAAAACGAGCCGCAAATAAGTTTTCGAATATTCTTTACAATGTGTGCTCCGTTGACATTGTCATTGTTTCTGGAGTTGGCTGACGCGTCGGCCAGCATGCTTTGAATAGCTGTGAAACTCGCCAATTTTGTCAAGTAGTCTTCTATTCATATGCTGTAACTATGTTTACCGTTTAATAACCAACTCCTCCATTCTGACAACAACATGGTAGTGCGATAGGACAGACCAGTAGCGACACCTGCCACATGTATTATTACCAACTTGGATGAGCAGTTTGGGCCGGTTTCACCGGTTTGTGTATCATACAAAAAACTGAGCTGAACGTTTGACTAAGAACACTGAACAGTCGTACACAACATGATGCGAACAATTATATGTACAGATGCTTCGTGAAACCGGCCCCTTGTTGGTCCCTGGTCAGTTTACGCTGTTTCTGTAATTTTTTAATGTGGGGGGGTAATGCGGATCCCGTTATCGCCCATACCCGCATTACTGCTCATCCCCCAATGTTAAAATATATCGCCCTAACCGCCCATGGGCGATAGCGTGGTCAAATATGGTAGCTGCAAATTTGCTTTCTATTTCAATGTCAGAACCTAGCAAACTTGTGTGCTTTCAAAGTACCAAATAAGTCAAATAAACACTTCAAACCCCCATAACATTATAAAATAATGAAATGTGTTGAATTTTTTACCACCAGGGCCGAGTAATGACACATTGATGCAAGTTTGTTAGTAACTAATCCAAGAGGGTTTTTTCTGTGATTTTGTGTTTTTTTTAGTTTTTTTCAAGACTGAATGTGACTTCCTGGGTTATTCCATGGAACAAGAGATGTAGGGAGACTTATACATGTTGTAGGAGTGTCAACCATGGAATGTCCCCTCCCAGCAGTGCAGATAACACGCTCAACCGTCCACGCATGGACCAGAGTGGACCAACAGTCGCAGGCTATAACGAGAACACCCTACCCTACGTGAATCGGCATGCTGGGAGTCCCAATGATGCCCCTCCCATGGGGTACGTGGACGATCACTCAAGACCCTACGAACAAGGTACCTAAGCCCTCAGGAACTTGAGTTTCGAGGTGTGCAAGAAATCAGAATTGTTACGCATGACATCATCAGTTATCATGAACAGAACCTGAATGCACAAAAGTGAAAGACCACCAAGGATTTAGAACGGAAATGCAATTTAAAAAAACTATATCTTGAGTTTTGTCCAGAAGGTAGCTATAGTTTCAGGTGATTTTAAAGTGGTTGGGAGTTGTATAAATGGAAAGAGTCAGGTTAGAAACATCTCACCTTCCTAGTTTCAATGGTGTAATTAAGATGTGATGCAGCGAGTGTTTATAATATCACATATGATAGTAGTGCCGCCTGCAACCCCCAGGTTAAACTTTGCTAACAGGTTTTGGTTCTTTTGCAGATCCCTACATGAACAGACGGGTATGTCAAGTTACCATTGCAATGAGCTTGTCTTCAATTGTTAACATCAACTTGATATGTTGATATTGGTTTGATGAATACAAAACTTGTGTGCACTGTGCAGTACGCCGTAGTAGCACCATTGGTCTCTGAATAAGCCCCATTAGATGAATCGAACGTAAGAAATAGAACGAGTAGCACAAGATGAAGATTATTCTTAGTTCGTATTGCCCACCTCTGTCTGCAGTATTGTTAGTATTGTGTTGTAGCATGTTATTAATTTAGTATTTTTGGCATGAATTAAAAATAATTTTCACCAGCACAGGGTTAAATTATAATTCAACAATATAAACAGATTGTTCTGTGTTACATTTTAAGCTACCCCACGAGTTATGAAATGCATGTTTTATTTTAACAATTTGTTCACTCCAGCCGCAAGAAGAAATGATGATGAATGACCTGACCTTGAACTCTGGCCGAAGCGGGGAGATTCCCGCTGGCTCGCCCGACTTCTACTCAACGATAGGGGGCCAGCCTCGACACGACCCGCGACAGCCCCCTGACCACATGCAGCACCAGGACGACTATCGGCCGCCAGGGGGCGTTCCACTGTTCTCTAACCTGCCACCAGTATGTGTTTCATAAATCACAAATACTAAAAAAAAATTCCCAACATTTGTGCTGCTTTTAGATGGCAGTGCTTATATACAACAGGTTAGCATGGTTCCTTTAAAATGCTTGAATTGTAAGATTAGCAGGCAATTTCAATGATCATAAACTTTATAATTGCACATGTCACCAAGGCTAGCCTTACATAGTCTCAGTTTTGCATGTAGCCCCATATACCACATATATTATTTGGAGCATCAGTCACGTATTCATATGACTAGACAAGTTACTGAACAATAAAATAATAATGAAATTGGGTATATCTATTGTCAATATAAAGTAACTTTAAGTTGTATTTTACCCTATTACATAGATGATACACCTTAATGATTGCAACCAACGATACTGTTTTAATCTTGTACTGTTGGACACTCTTACAGGTCGGACAGCAACAGCCACAGCCACAGGATGATCGCCACGAGCCACTGTACGCCAAGGTGAACAAACACCAGCGACCCCAGGAACACATGATGCTTGAACAGCCACTACAAGAGGGCGCCGGTGGTGCAGACTCGTGGGTGTAGTCAACACGAACTGTGGTACCAGAAACTGAGCAGTGTGTTACTAGGAGTGGCACATTCCATCATTCAGTTAGGGATTGTCTCATACCTCTGTGTAGAAACTACGCTGAGTGACGCCATACAAGGCATACGTTGCTGTCATCTCTTACTAGACAATGATAGGAAGCTGAGACACTGAAAGGTCTTTGCTGTGAGGCTGGACCTGAGACGCATATATATGTGGTCATTGTACTGTCAGACTAGATGGTCAAACCTTACTAAACATGTTTATTTTAAGCATATCTGAAGATGTCAACCATGGCATTTATGGAGCAGCAATATTTGTCTCCTGTTTGTGTTGAGATGATATTAAATTTATACGACTCTCCATTGTGACATCCATCAACATCACATTCTCCAGCACTGAGGGACTGTGGAGACAATTCCAACCTGTCTTGCCATTGGTTGATTGATGTACAAAACAGTTGTCATAAAAGGGCATACTTCTGCCTCCGATTACATGATGTAGACAGTGCAACTGTTGAATGAAAAGTTTTGAACACATTATAAAATGGACAAGACGTGACATCACAGAAATGGTCCATGACCACAGTGGTGGGGTCACTTTGAACGTGGGTGACTGCCATGAAAATGTCTTCTGATTCTAGAGAATAATAAGTAAAAACATTACTGTATTGTACATGTAAAGTCCCACTGTGCACAGTGGATGCATGTTGACATGGGTGGTGGCAGACCTGAATTACTGCCACACATTCTTGGTCATAGTGGATGAAATGGCACACGAGCACCAGGTCGGATGTACTGTGTAAAATATATTTTTACCAGATAATAATGGAATATCACTAAATCATAATATGTGCATGTAATCTACTGCTGGTTTTTGATAAGAAATTATATATATATAAATATATACATGTACACACATCTTCAAATGTTACTTATTTGGTATGTGTGAGCATTTGCAAATGGTGAATGTTAGTAAAGATATATTCAAGTGATCGTGTACAAAGAATGTATGTGTCAGTTTTAATATCTGCTGTGTATGTTTTTTGTAAGAATATCAAGACATCAGCGACTATAGTGAAAGTTTGCACTAGTGGTTTGAATGTCCAACAATGCAAAACTGGAAACGGCGTTCAGAATTTCATGTCAAATGCTCACTGAAACTTGACGTCCCCACCATGTGGGTGAAGCTCCTTGTCAGATTAAAATACTGTCAGATTAACCTTTACTACATGTCACACTGTGCACTAGTACAAAGTGATGTACTTGTATAAATAGAAACATACACTTTGTGCTACTCTAATTTGGAACTGGGAGAAAGGTTTTGTAGGGAAGGCAAAGGTCTAAATAAATTGAAATAAATTGTAACTAATTATAACAAGATTTAGTTTGTGGTAGATGAATAGGCAGATAATTGTGAGCTATTGTGACCTTATAATTTACTTGCTGTGGCTAAGATATTGAACAGTGTAAACATTGACATGGACATGGACAACAACAACAACAATGACATAAAATATGGATGGATAATAAAAAGATTATATAATAAACTAATAATATACAGGTCTGTTTTGTGAACAAAGCAGATATGCAATAATGATGAACATCTAGATGCTGATGATGTGTAATTTAATTATCCAAAAACACACTGGCACAACACTCTATTGTCTAAATATCTGCAAATATGTTGTAAGGAACATTTTGTTTGATAAGAGATATTGATTATATTACAAAAAAAATAAAAATGTTTTTACAATATTTCGTAAAAGAACACCTTTCTGTAATTTTTATTAACTCGTATTTTGAGTATGGCATTCCCAAACTATAGTTTAGATTAACTCGTATTTTGAGTACAGCATTCCCAAACATATTTGTTACTTTACTTTTTTGATAACGGACAATTGAAAATTAAGGTTATTATAATTTATAAAATATTGTTATTTCTAATTGACACGAGCTAGTCTTTGCAAACCCTTAGCAGATGGCACAAAAACAACTTGTCATTGCTGTTTCCACACAAGAATTATGTTACCATTGTTATAAGCATAATGTACACTCGGCTAATTAATTTCAACACATCACATAAATAATGATTATTTTTGCAAACTACATTCGTCAGTTGGGAAAAATTGCCATTGGCAAAAGGTACCCATGGAATTGGGGCTGAACATTTGTCGAAGTGCTTGTCGCAGACAATTGATACTGACAGAGAAAATCTATTATGTGTTTGCTAAATGTGCACAGTTATGTTGATTAAATTTTAGCTGCATTAGAATTTGCAGATATGTGCATTATAATGTTTTGGAATAAAATGCTTTTTATGACATACTTGTGTTGCATAATATAGTTTTCTGTGAGTTTCTCGTACATGTCTAAATTATATGTCGTTGGAAGGTCTTCCCTAAAAAAACATTGATTTTGATTTTAACTAGATTTAATGAGATTGCCATCCCAAACTACAAGTTCTAGATGGCAAGTGGACAAGGGACCCATTGGCATATCGAGAGTCCAACAATTTTATCATATATGTATAGCCCGCCCTTATCTGTCAATTCTGTTTTTAAACATATTCACACTACTAGCACTGACACAATCATTTGACAGTTTGTTCCATTCATTTATCACCCTCTGTGAAAATGAGTACTTTCTCATATCCAACCTACACTGTTCCTTAAGTAATGCTGTGTCCTCTGGTTTTACTGCCTTCTTTAAGTTTGAAGAACATTCCTATCAACATCCTCATAACCATTCACTATTTTAAATGCTTCTATTTCTTCTCCTCTTAGTCTCTTGGTCTCTAGTGTTGTCAAACCACATTCTAATAAGCGGCTTTCATAACTTAGGTCTCGATTCTGGAATCATGATAGTTGCTCTTCGTTGTATTCTATGTCCTTACGATATGGCCTCCATGCTTGTATTACTGTTACTGTTACTGATCCCGTAACCCACCTGGGTCGTAGGGGCGCTGCTCCAATGAACGTTGCACAAGTCGGCTCCAGTCTTGGCGGTTGTGTGCTAGTGCCTGGGTTTCTGCAAAGGTCTTTCCTGTCCATTCCTCAATGTTGTCTGTCCACCTCTTCCTCTGTCTTCCTCGTCTTCTTTTCCCCCCGTCTTCCTCTTCTTCTTTTCCCCTGCACTGTTCCCTGAAGGACTGTTTTAGAGAGTCCGCTTGATCTTGTCACATGCCCATACCATCTCAGCTCCCTCTTCTTCACTGTGGTCAAAAGGTCTTCTCAGTGACCCACGTGTTGAGCGATGGTTGAGCGGATTTCTTCATTGGTGATGTGGTCAGTGCCAAGGATTCTTCGGAAGCATCTCATTTCCACTGCAGCGATCTTCCTTTGTAGTTCCACTGTGAGGGTCCATGATTCACATGTATACTGGAAGATGGAAAGGACCAGTGCATGCACTAGCTTCATTTTGGTCTTCAGCGCGATGTTCTTGTCTCTCCAAATTGGTCTCAGTTTCGCCAATGCTGTTGATGTTTGTGCAGACCTTGCAAGGGTTTCAATCCTGGATCCCTTATCACTGATGATGGCCCCGAGGTATTTCAATTGTTTCACTATTTCCAGTTCTTGTCCATTGGCAGTTATGCGTGGTCTAATTGTATTACTGCTGTTTGTAATTATCTTGGTTTTTTGCGCTAATTTCCATTCCATATCTGGCTGATGTTTCGTCCAGTTGGTTCACCAGGTTGACGAGTTCTTCTTCCTCTCCAGCCAACCCATGTTTGTATACAATATTCCAAATGCGGCCTAACTGTCGCTTTGCACAGGGGTACAATTAGCTATTTCTTGACAGTTCTTCTAATTAGTTCTAGAATTTGATTACCTTTTGAAGCAGGCAAGCAGCAACCCCACATTGCTCTGCTCCTTTTCTTTTGCGGTTCTACCTAGTACAGCATCCCCCGTTTTATATTCTTCATCCATTCTTTAACCAATTTATCTAGATCATCCTTTAAACTTTGTTTATCATTTGTAACCTTTCTGAATACTTTTGTGTCATCTGAAAATTTCAGTACTTTGTTAGATGTCATCTTCCGAATCATTTATATATATATATATATATATATATATATATATATATATATATATATATATATATATATATATATATATATATATATATATATATATATATATATATATATATATATATATATATGTCATCGGTTCCATGGCATAAAAGGCGTTCATGGCTCTTTGATCGGTTTCAACACCACAGCTCAGGAGTTAGGGCTCGTGAATAGTGTCAACAAAATCGGCTACAATTGGGAAGACAAGTACCCTGGCCCACGAAGGGCATCGGGAAACTGAAGGGAGTGCAGGTCAAACTACACATTGATGAATCTGTACGGCCTGTCGCGATTACAAACAGGAGAATTCCCTTCCACATGAGACCAAAGATCGAGGAGGTGAACCTGCCGTCAATAGAGTACTACGGAATGATATTCAGCAAAACCGGCGTGTTCACCTGACCCAAACAAAGTGCAAGCTCTCAAGGAGCTGCCACTCCACCAAATGTGGAAAAGCTGAGGAGTTTTCTGGGTATGATGAACTACTTATCGAGATTCATCAAAGACTTAGCCATCATCAGCGAACCCCTGAGACGCCTCACTAAGAAGGATGTCGACTGGCTATGGTCAAGCGAACAAGACGCGGCGTTTACCGCGCTCAGAGACCTGCTCATCGAAGATACCTGTGCTGTCTACTTTGATGTAAAGAAAACGACATCACTGATAGTCGATGCAAGCCCGACAGGCCTTGGCAGTAAACTGATCCAAGACAGCCGTGCAATTGCCTTTGCAAGCCGTTCCCTCTCAGACGTTGAAAGCCGCTGTAGTTCAACTGAACGCGAAGCTCTGGGTGTAGTATGGGCCTGCGAGCACTTTGACCAGTCCCTACAAGGAGATCCGCAGTTCACAATCATCACTGATCACGAGCCGCTTCTCACAATATGGAAGAAAGCCAGGCTGCCACTGCGCATTGAGCGATAGGGTCTTCGACTCCAACCGTACAACTTCGTTCTGTTATACATACCCGTAAACAAAAATCTAACAGACTACATGTCCAGGAACCCGATAACTATGGAAGGGACTCGCAGACACCATAAAATGGCTGAAGATTATGTAAACTTCATTACACCGTCCAGTATACCACGCGCCATGAAGATAGAGGATGTCAAACGTGCCACTGATGCAGATGACATGATGCAAAGCGTAATCAGTCTTTGCAGAAATGGACGCTGGTTTGAGATCCACAAATCTGGTGACCCAATGATGCGAGAGTTCTACAACGTCCGAAAACAACTGACTATCGCTGATGACAACACACTACTACGTGGAACAAACGTGGTCATCCCTGCATCTCTGAGGAACCAAGTGGTGGCATTTTCGCACGAAGGCCATCAAGGGATTGTCAAAACAAAAGAGCTCTTAAGATCAAAGGTGTGATTCCAAAAAATGAACGACATGGTGGAGACGGCAGTACGTCACTGTTTCACGATGCACGTACAACGATGCACGTACAACTGATGCACGTACAACGGTAACCCACACATTGAGTCAATGCAGATGTCGGATATGCCACCTGCAACGTGGAAACATGTAAGTATGGACTTCCTTGGCCCCTTGCTATCGGGAGAAGAACTCAAGGTTCTGGTGGATGAATACTCCAGATACCCGATAGTAGAGATCATTCGTTCGGTGTCAGTGTCGACTCCATTCAGCCACAAACCCATGGTTATCACAGATATACAAGGCACGGCTATCACCGCAGCCGATGAAAACCACACGGTTCGACGCAATACTTCTCGCTTCAAAAAGATGTTTGATCCACTTCCGGTTTCTGAAAATAAGATGAGTGGGGGAGAAAGCGCAGCTCCCACGGAGACGATAGCGCCGTCTACACCAATTGTAGAACTGCAGAGTTTGGAAAGCGCAGCTCACACAGAGACGACAGCGCCGCCAAACCAATTGTAGACCTGTAGAGTCCGGACAAAAGTTGGAATGATGCGGCAAGCAACAGACTCGTCCGGGGCCTCCACACCTCCTCGCGAGTCACCACAGCAAGAACGACCCCAGCGCACTCGTTGTGTCACTCGGCGTCTACATGACTACAAACTCAGCTAGAACTGTGCATAACACGTTTACAAAGTCACTTGTTCCGGACTCACTGCTATTTGTTTAATCGTGATCGTAATCAAGACAACATTTGCTAATTCATAGTAAAGGGGGGAGGGTGTAGTGTTCGGGAGTTTACGGTAATTGTGACCTATGAACCGGACCGGTGTTCAGAGCACGGCTTGTATTCGTTTGTTCTGTTAATACAGTTTGCACAAACAATGCTTTCGTTATGTCCATGCATAGCTTTACAGTAACCACCAGTAGTATATAGTTAAACTATCCATTGTCGATATGGTAACCCAGTCATGCCACAATCATTTAGCCAACTAAAGGCATTGTCATACTCGGTAATACATAATCTCATAGCTATTATTTACTAAATATTGTATACCTGCCCACAGTCCGCCAAGACTCAGTACAACTGTTGTCGCGCAGTGTCTATAACGATGACCACCTGTATGTCACAATACATCCTTAATTACATATAAACCAATGCTCCGATTGAGGTACAAAGGATCCTCTGTTACTGTTCATGTGTTGTTTTAGAAGTGAGGACTGGTTTGTGTTGTGCCTTGTGGTCGTGTATAAATATACTTCACTGTAAATCATTGCTACAGGGTCTTCAGTAAGACTGAATAAACTTGTTCAAGAAGCATCGGTGTGTTATCCTTCCGGGATCCTGCTAATACCAGGGGAACCCCTCCTACGTGCGTCGTAATCGTTTCGTGACAACTGGTGTCAGAAGTGGGATTACATCTGCTGCGTAGTATTTAGAGTATAACGGTTACCAACAATATCACCACCTATTGGCTGATGCCAATGACCACTAATGCCAGTCATGGTCACTCGGCGGAGCCACCACATTGACCAATCATATATATATATATATATATATATATATATATATATATATATATATATATATATATATATATATATATATATATATATATATATATATATGTAGTATGTATTGCACTCAAATTTCGAGAGAGAGAGAGAGAGAGAGAGAGAGAGAGAGAGAGAGAGAGAGAGAGAGAGAGAAATGTATGGTCACCAAGAGAGAATTATTGAACAATTTATCTGATATCTACAAGTGTAAGGTAAGCCCGGGGCCGGGCGGAACGTTTTCATTGGGAAATGCCATTAACTACTGAGATAGGCACTGGGATTGCGAGTGCGACTCGGATTTGTTTTCCACTGTTATACCACTCATTATCGCCCAATACATTCGAGGAATAATAGAGCAACTTAGCATTAGCTGATTTAAAGACAATTATTTAGCCATTTGTGATTCAACTGATGTCACAATGGCATGCAGACACATAGTCTCGCTTATCTGACTCTCGCGCGCCTTCATGAACTCGCCGATGTGAGAGTCTGACCTCATCGGCGTGCTCTCATTGTTATCCACTGATCCCACTCCATTTTGTGTACGCGTTCCTATGAGCGTCAACAACCAATCCAATCATACTATGAAGCTTAATTGATCTAATTATGTATGCGACCAAAATATGGACGCATACATAATTTCCGTCACAATGAAAAGTAAGCTTTGCATCGGGATCTACTTTGCATCCAGGCGAAGATGTGAGCGACAAACGGTGGCGCCACAGCACGGCACCTGAATCTTTGCGGATATTGACATAACAGCAGGAACTTGTAGTTTCGTTTTGATTTGTTTCATTTTATGCCTTTTGTCGCCGTGTCGGCACCTGTTGTCAAGCTGTCGGGCAACGGACCGGACGAATTTATGTCGACATGGGCAAGACGAAATATCAGGCTAGTAGCCGTGGTCAAACCATTGCAATATACCCACGTATTCGCACCCCACAGCCACGGCACCAGATTCAAACTCAGTTGGTCAAAGTTTCCCGATATTGAGTTGCTTACTCAGCTAGTCTAATTTTATTTTGTCTGTATTTAAGAGTTGTTCCTAGAAATGGTGGAAGTTTACCTTTAAAAATAGGTGTGAGGTAGGTTCGGTGGATTATAAAAAATGGTGGAAGGTTGGCCACACGGGTCCCGGATGGTTCGGCCCATGTCATAACGGATGGTTCGGCCTAGTCGCTTCGGCCCACGTAGACAGATAGTTTGGCCCACCACTGAAAACTGCGTCGCTATTGAAGTAGACTACAGTTGATTCGGCCCACTCTAGTAGCGGACTTCTAAGCGGCGGATTTCTAACAAAACTAATAGTCGTTTCGGCCCCCGACCTGATTTTATAAAAAACGAAATTATGATTGCGCACAGAAACATACGCACACTCTCACACGCTAATATAATAATAATATATAATTATTATTATATGATTAAAATAACTGAAATTAAATTCTGGCCATTTTCAATCTATCTGGTGTTGTGTTGCTGGGCTGTTCGGAGAGTAACCACTTGAGACTACACTGCTAATTCGTGACTGATTACATTAGCGATATCAGTGACATTGGAAGCTGTTGAATATTGGAGACGTTTTGGTTTAGGCAAGCATGTTATTGGGGGGCAGGCCTCGACACTAACGCTGGTCCGGCGCCTTTTTTAGGGCTGTCAGGCCAGTTTGGGCAACAAGTTTCCATATTTTACCAGCCCGGGGGACCAACATAGTTTCAGATCATTTTTATCCCATTAGTCGCAGCCACAGGTCATCGTTTCAATCGCTTGTCCTTGCCATCCACTCCAGCGCTACAATTAAACACAATCTTCATCTCATCTGATTTTGTGTTGTCGCTTCTTATAATTGCCATCTTGTTTTGATATGTACGAGCCTCACAACAAAGTCCGCATGACGACGTGCGCACTTTTTGTGAATTGCGGACGTCTATATTTTACTAGGGTTGTACCGTGTTACTGGTATAATATCGGTATATCGCAGCATTTTCTTCTGCACGATATGTATCGGCTATCTCGGTATGTCTTCGATGTTCCGATTTCAAAATAAATAATGGCCAAAGTCACATCCTTCAACTTGTAATGCGATGTATTGCCAAAAATAATGTTTTTTAAATACATTTTTTGGGCCAGTAACTTTTAAAATCTACTGGCCCAGCGGGTCACAAGGTACAAAAACTTAATGTCAAGGCCTGGGAGGCCAACATACCTACCCAAAATATTGGAGGGAGAACAATTCCCAGGCCTGTTCTGACACCTGTAGATGTGTGCAATAGGATTTCAAATAAATTCTAGAACAGCAGGTGAGCTGAGGAACCAGCAGTGCCTCAGAGCAAGCATAGTGTCACTGTAGATGCCTTTGAGAAAGGTTTAAAAAATTTACCAACAAAAAGCTTTCTGCTATTTTAATTACACTGGCACCAGCTTAAAGTGACGCGTAGACACAAAATGGGCCATAGGTGCCAATTCTCAGTGTTGCACACGTGTAAGACAGACAGACAGACAGGTGTACTTTATTCTATTCATAATTACTCGACAAGTGAGTACGTAAAAGCATACATATAATAATTACATATAATATACAATTATCAAATTAGGGTCTGGGAGACTCCCACTAAGACTAAAAAGCCGCTCTCATAGGAGCCACCCAAGTATAATTGAAGACAAATCCTGGTGTGTAATAGTAGCATAAATCGGTAAACAGACTGGCAAGGCTTACAACATAACATTATACATGATTACAGACTGGGAAGGCTTACAACATAACATTATACATGATTACAGATTGAATGGTTATTCATCCAAAGAGGTACACATAAAAGCTTATTCTTATTGTTTATTCACTCGTGATGGCAAATGTAAAAAATTCGGAGTGTACGTACAGCTACGTAAGTGTCCAAATAGTAATGTTTTACGTACATTGCAAACCCATGTAAGCTGTGAGTGTAGATTTTTTTTTTACTAAATCAGGTGCATTATTGATTGTAAGTGGCAAGGTGTATCTGAGACTTTGTTTTGCAAATTCGTGTTGAACTCTGATTGTGTGTATGTTGTATTGTCCACGTGTGTTAAAATTGTGAACGCTCTTGTTCTGATGAAGCGGTAAAATTTTAAGGTAAACAGGAGGTTTGTTATGTGCGAATTTATAATACAGTTTTAGTTCTTGTAAATTTAATACGTGTTCTGATTTTAATAATTTAAGGCTTTTAAACAGTGGTTCTGTGTGAGCGTTATATTTGCTTACACTAAGAATTCGGACAAGTTTCTTTTGAAGTTTTTGAATTCTATCATGTTTGTAGCCCCAAGCGGTTACACCAGAGTTTAAGTGTGGCAGTATCAGGGTGTTGTACAATATGATCTTTATATTCAGAGGTAACAACAGTTTTTAGACTATTCTATTTGAACACCAAATCATTGATGAACCTGATATATTGTGAATTTTTTTTATCCCATATTAAGGAACTTACAATTAATTTTGTACACAGTCTAAATTATTTTACATCAATGATGTAATCATGTAATAAAAAAGTTGCAGTTTCTCGGAATGTGATATTTGATGTGACAATTACCTCTCAAGAAATTGTTTGTATTCTTTCCAAATATTTTGATCGACTCGCTCAGTCTTAGTCGGCAGACTAATGTCACTGTGGCCATGTCACATGACTAGAGTCAAAGTGCAGTCATAAAATGGGCGCGTATCTTAAGGTTGACCTTCGGCTTCTGGTAATCCAGACACATTATCATGATTGAGATGGTAATTTTAAGCTGTTACAATTCCCAAACTAACTGCAATTAGTAAAGGTGTTTTCTTAAACTGTTTAAATTAAACTGTCAGAATAAAAAATATTATATATATCGTACATTTTTGTACTGATGATTTTTTTAAGCAACGCTCACTTTTTAATGCAAGTATACTTTCTTGTTTCCAGAAGTCCAACTTGGAGAATTCCATACTGTCATACCTGCACAAGGCCAGGGCCAGCTTGAAGGCTGTGCAGATCGCCAAGGCAGTTGGCATGGTAACAGCCAGAGACGTCAATCCGACACTGTACAAGCTTGCAAAGCTAAACAAGGTTGTATTTTGTGATGGTAAACCCCCGGTGTGGCGCCTTGGTGTGCCGCTGTCAGAAGGAGCCAGCAGCCAAGCAGGGATGGGGTTCAGGAACACCTCGGGCAGGTGGAATGTGGTGACACAGAGTGACAATGGTTTGTCATTATCAGGTACTGCTGACATGTCAATGTGCACATCATCATACCAACGTAATTATATGCCCCACTTGGCTGGTTTCCACCATAGTGGGTCTTCTGTAGGGCAGAATGCTTGTGGTTCCATTGTGGGAGGGATTCTGACTGATACCAAAGTGCACCGCTGCCACCAGTCTGGGTATGTTATGACTTCACCTGGTGTCAAAGTGAAAACACATTCTGTTGACGTTGAAATTAAGGCAATGTCTGAGAAAGCCACCTGCAGTACCATGTTTGGGCAACACACCCCCATGCAACAGACTCTGGGATCTAAGGGTGATGGGGCACCATCTCAGGGTGGCAGTAACATGTTTGGGCAACAGACTTTGGGATCGGAAGGGGACGGAGCAGAGTCCCATGGCTGCAGTATGTGGGTTGCACAAGAACAGTCTGACGAAAGCAGTCGTGAAAGTCTGGAGATCTCTGGTGAAGATGGAAAGGAGGTAGACAACACAATAGGTCAAGGTTATCCAGGTACACCTGAAGGTCATTGTGACATGGAGGTGGTCCATGATACTGGTGTTGCTAATATGTGTCAATCAGCAGAGATTCAAGACTTTACGTCAAGTGAAAGCAGTACAGAAGGTAAAGGTTTGTCAGTGTTAAATGATCAAGTTCGTCTTCTAAGAGCTCTGTCAACATCAGATGAACAAAGTGTCTCATCAAGTCCCGAAGACTACAGTGAGAGGTTCCCGGTGTTTGGACTCAATGCCAATTTCAATATTAGTCAGTCTGGTTGTATGTCACATGACACAGATCTCCAGAAGAGAGTACTACACTGCTTGGCATTGTCGCCAAAACAACATTGCTCAACGCTTCATCTAGTTCAATCGCTGCAGCTTGGTTGTAAGAAGGACATCAATGCGATGTTGTATGATATGAGTACGCATGGCCTGATCTATAGAGTAAATGATTCACCACCACACTGGCAGATAGCACCACCAGGTCAGTCTCTGCTGCAGGATCGGGCAGTCGGTAAGATTCCAGGGACAGTGGCATCATTTGTAAAGTGTGACTCGACGAGTGAAGCAGCAGTTGGCTCGCAAATGCATCAGATACATAACACCACACATATGTCAGGTGCATTTAGAATTCCGCTTTCTCCAGCTGAAATGATCAAGTCTGGTGCACTGTATGGCCCAACAGGTGGAGCCACTAGCGAGCCCAGTGCTTCCCGTCCACTTGGTGTTTACTCCCAATCTATAGTCTATCACCGCATTGGGATAGGACGAGGAATTCAGCTGGTACAAAACACACAGACTGTGGGGCATACAGATTCAGAAGCACTTCTTAATGCACTTAAAGTGCATGACCCTGTGTCCAATTCGGTGATGTCATTGATGAAAACTGGAGTGCAGAATACACAGGAGGCGCTGACATCACTTAGTAGTGAATCATTTGCGGCACTAAATAAGAACCCAGTGAGTGCATTGATGGAGTTCGCCCAGTCAAGAAAGTCAACGGCAACCATTGAAGTGTTTGGACAGACGGGGCCTTCGCACAATCCAAGGTAAGCAGGCGCATACATTTCTGAATGTTCCATCAAGGTGGCATCAAGGTCACAGTGCTATCTTTCTGATAGTCCCTTTTTAGCATATACTGACCCTCTGCAATTGTGGCCAGGCACTGTAATTGACTATTGTTGTACAGTGCTGGCGAGAGTAATTGTCATTTCAGCATGACAAATGTATGAGTCGATCTTAGTTCTTAGTACTTTATTGTTCCTTATAGTAAATTATTTTAATATATATATATATATATATAAGGGTGCTTCATAAGCAGAGAGATGCAAATGTAGTAACACTATGATGGTTTGCCTGCTGTTCCCACATGCTGGTGGCTATTTCAGGTTCCGCATGGCAGCAGTAATGGGAAGGAGGCAGTTCCCCTATGTGACGGTGTCGAACAAGAAGGAAGGTAAAAACGAGGCTGCAGAAGTTGCCGTGAGGATATTGATGTCGGAGGAACAAATCAAGGTGTCAAATGCTCCGGTTGGCCCTGTAAGTTTGACAGTTTAAATACTTGCAGTTAATTACCAGGAAGGCTTTGGTGTACTGATGTTATCACAATGCTGCAAGTATCAATCACTGTAGTTTGCAGAAAGCTATTTAACATACAAAATTGGGGCCTGGCATATGCATCCGTTGTGCCGACACTGGGCATGAACACACATTTTGCATGCATCGTTCTTTCTCGGTGAAGAAAACTTCAAAATGTTCTGGTTGTGTAAACGATACATAGTTTTGCATGATCAAATTCTGTTGTCATTCTCTGGACTCGCCATTCATTGATAATGCATGTGAACAAGTTGACATGAGGCAGACGGCCAGACACCAGTCTATGTGACCAGTGGTACTGTTGACACGAGGCAGACAGCCAGACACCAGTGTGTGTGGCCAGTGGTACTGTTGACACGAGGCAGACAGCCAGACACCAGTCTGTGTGGCCAGTGGTACTGTTGACACGAGGCAGACAGCCAGACACCAGTCTGTGTGGCCAGTGGTACTGTTGACACGAGGCAGACAGCCAGACACCAGTCTGTGTGGCCAGTGGTACTGTTGACACGAGGCAGACAGCCAGACACCAGTCTGTGTGGCCAGTGGTACTGTTGACACGAGGCAGACAGCCAGACACCAGTCTGTGTGGCCAGTGGTACTGTTGACACGAGGCAGACAGCCAGACACCAGTCTGTGTGGCCAGTGGTACTGTAGACATGAGGCAGACAGCCAGACACCAGTCTGTATGGCCAGTGGTACTGTTGACACGAGGCACAGTGATAGCAATCAATGTATTCCCCTAATTTAAAAACTGAGGAGGAATTTTGCGATGTGAATCCCATGGTTTTATCAGGATTATTCCCTGTGGTAAATGACATTCAGTGTTTCCAAGTGGCAATAAGGGTACATTTTTGAAATCGGTGAACACGTAAAGCCTTTTAAAGTATGTATTCAAAATCTAATGTAAGGTATTACATTTCTAAAAAAACTTGCACTCTGATGATGGTATTTTCAAACAGTGTCTAAATATATATATACTGTAGTTCTTCTATTTTGTGTAGGAAATATTTGTGATGTGTTTGTAGCAAGCTGCACTGGGTGTGCAAGCTACCCACTTTGACAAGATGGCAGCTCTGTGTCACCAGACATTTCACCTGATTATCAGCGGGGTGTCAGTCTGTATGCCTGGACGCAAAGTCATGGCTGGACTGGTGATGAAGAATGGGACGGGAGACAATGGGAAAGTCATCAGTCTTGGCTCGGGTATGTCATGTGCAAGGTTGTTATGTTCCTGACAAATATTAATCTAAATTTAGTCCTGTACGCATGAAAAAATGAAAAGCATTTATCATGGGATTTATCATGGAATGTTTAGAATAAATGGTGAATTACTTTTTAAAGTTTTCAATGGTACTCTTGCAGTGTTGACAATTTATACTGACTGACGTTTTTTTGTAGCAGTAATTAAAGTAGTCCATCTACTAATTATGATGTAAGAAAATAATCCCAGCAACTAGTGATTTGGTATGAAATTGATGCATGAGGCCACGACCAGGAAATCTCCCCAAACGCATTCCAAAATATAATTTTAACTATATAAAATTTTATATGAAAGCCATAACAAACCAGGACACTATTCTACTCAACAGATTAAATTTACTGACTTATCTAAATACAGTCGAGCCTCATTATTACGCGGTGGTCGGGATCCACGACTTTGGACTGTGCTGTATGCGAGGCGTGTTAGGTGTTCCCATATCTGCCACTAGAGAGCTACTAAACAACAGTGATCCCCACCCGCTGCACCAAGTCCAAGAACGCTTTCGAAGCCACTGTGTGCTAGCAGCACTGTCTTATATGCCAATACACAGTTTATAAAGCTTATTAAATGAGTCAACTAGCTTCAACGTGTATTATTTTAAAATGTCACACCCTGTTGAACCTTGAACAGAATAAAATTCATGTACGTAAACCGTTATGGAACAGATCTGCTATGATGATGATGTACTGGACCAATAGGCCTACGAATCTAAAACAATAACCTGGAAACAAGCAGCCGAAAACGTATATGATTTGACACACGTAGTATATAAGCTGATTAAACATAGAAAACGACAGTAAGTAGAATTAATAATTGTTTCACTTCGTCTTTCAACCGATCTCTAAGGAAGCATAAATTTATGATGCACCATGACACATTGATTTATCGTTTCGTATGTGGATGATGATTTTGTATTTTCGCGCACCGGTAATGCCTTGGGTTAAGCATTTGGCATGTTGGTTTTGCATCACGAAAACTATTAGATTTACCATGTAATAGAAGCATGCCATTTCACCATATTGTTATATTGGTATTGCATACTAAATTGCATTTAAGACTGTTTATCTGATTCTTATGCGAGGCATATTTGCGATTGGTGTTGGTGTGAGCGCAAAACAAACATTCGTTCATTGACATTGTTCACCTAATGTTTCTTGAGAATTGTCAAAACAATTCTAAGTAGGTTTAAACAGGCCCATTTGGCATTTCCCCCTGGCAGCAGAAAATCGGGGTCCACGACCGACTGCCTTATATCCGAAACCTCGTAATAACGGGGGGCGCAATAACAAGGCACGACTGTTTGTCCAGTTAGATATTTATATGTTGTACCTCATTCTTGTAAATTAATGTTGTCCATTGCAGTATGTTTCTTGCAAAATACCCATGGGTTGCAATTATAGGAATTCACTGTTGAGAAATCTCTCCTTAGGAGATATATTTCCTGGTGTACATGACTGTAACGATTCTTATGGTGTTTTGATGTAGGGAACCGGTGTATAACTGGAGAGAGCCTGAGTCTGGAGGGGCAGACGGTCAATGACTCTCATGCTGAAATCATCACTCGCAGGTCATTTCTCAGGTATGCTGTCTGCTAATTTATATACATTGTAGGAGTTTGCCCCATTTGTAATTTAAATATCAACAAAAGATACATGTGATCAGAGCATCACATTTTATGTCATAGCAATGCATTTACCACTTCATAATGGAAAGAAATAAAATTCTATGAACAAAAGAAAATAACTCATCGTTTTTCTTTTGATACATGGTTTTTCAATAATAGCTGTGCATTTGAAACTTATTTTGACATATACATTGGCATCCTCTTCTTGTGGTATTTCTCAGGACATTAATAGAGATGTGTGCAACATGTTTTTTAAGCCAAAAAAAACAGCAACAGTAACAACTTGGAAAAAGCCAGTCTGGATGTGATGACAACAATGAGACAAAACTTCTAATGTCACAATATATTGGTATGACAGAATTTGTGTTACTTTTGTTGGTCAGGTTCCTCTATCGAAAGCTGCAGGCACACATTCCTGAAGACCCAGAGACGATATTTGAAGAAGCTCCCAGTGGGAAACTAAGGGTTAAACCTGGAATAACGTTTCATCTGTACATTACAACTGCGCCTTGTGGAGACGGAGCTCTCATGTCTCAGAGGTACAAAGCTGAATTGAAAAGCATTCTTGGAAGGGCTTAAATAATCTTACAGATAGTGTAAAGAACTCGCTAGCCTTAGGTATTATGATCGGAAATGTTTGTAGTAATTATTTTTTAATCAAAAGCAGTGATATTTTTTAAGAGAAGCAAAATGTTATAGATCCAAACACAATGTAACAGTAATTATTATAATATGTAAACAGAAATTAGAGTGGCCTTACCTTCATTTAAAACATCATAGGAAGCACTGATTGCTGGTGCTATTCCGACATCACAAACTTCATTGTAGTTCTACGTTTGTTTGTTTGTTTTCTAGAGATGCAAAACCACTGATGTGTAATGACAGTGGGACTGAGCACCATCCGACCTTCTCCTCTGCAGTGATGGGATTACTACGCACCAAGATAGAAGGAGGTAGGCACTTTGAATCATGTTCACTAAACATAGATAATGCAACTTGTATAACGTTTGTTATTTTAGAGACATATACAGTACAGTTATGTACAGGCCTGCAACAATTATCAAAGCAGAAAGCAAGGCTGAATGTCAGTCAGAGTGTACACATTGCTAACTCTTGCAAACAAAGTGTTTGAAGAGCTTCTGAGAATCAAGTAAAAGGTGAGGCTTTAAAAAAATGTCAAGTGCAGAATACTGGTCAAGCAACTTTTCTGTGAAATCTTGTGTAAGCCTTAATTAAAATGTATGCATAAGGTCAGCAACCTGCAAACATTTGTTACATATGCCAGGTGAATGTCTTCACCATGGAATGCCTGTTGTTTTCAGGGGAAGGCACTCTACCTATCAAGTCTGACTTTGTCGAACAGACATGGGATGGGATAGTGCGTGGTGAACGACTACGCACTATGTCTTGCAGCGATAAAATCTGCCGGTGGAACATCGTTGGAATGCAGGGGGCGCTGCTAAGTCACTTCCTTGAGCCCATTTATCTCAGTTCGCTCACACTGGGTGGGTGGGTGGCATAATGTGCCACTTGTGGAATTATTTAAGGTTTAAAGCAAAACAAACATCATAGTTTTGGGGCAATGCACCTAAAAGAGTCGAGTTAAACTAACCATTTGTAACTACAATGAAGAATGTCACACCAGTGCTTTACTCAGAATTTGTTCTAAAGTGGGAGATTCTGGTAAAATCTCGGGTTTCCTGGCGGCCAACGTGGTAACCAGGGCTCTGATGTTTGATGGCTAAGTGACCAAGCAACTTCACATACGACTTTTATACTGATGTTTTGGCTAAAAATGAATAGTAGATATGATAAATATCAAGATTATTGATACATTCAGTATCATCACTAAGAATGATTATATTCTTGGATAGCAATTGAGCTCTTTTTACAATGTCCACGTAACTGTATTTAGTTAGAGCAATGGTAAATAATTTGTGAAACTGTTAATTAGAGAATACCACTGTACTATGAATTTGGAGACTGATCAGGAAGTATCAACAAATGAAAGTGGTAACTAAAATTAAGATTCAGAAGCAAATTGGTGGTGTTATGAACATCCAAACAAACAAATCGGTATACAATATCCTGTCATCCTTGTGGTGTTTCACTTTACTGTTGTTTCAGTTCCAGTACTTCATGCATTCCTTCGGGCTGAGTTTTAACACAAAGATCAGTACACGACGTATCTCTCATTCCACGAGAGTTCTTTTTTATAGATTGATTACGCTTAATGAACAAAACCTCTATTTAGGTAACATTTACATGCTCAGCTGTGTTATGCTGTTACGGTTATTCATTCCAGAGATGCTCTTCCCTAACCCTGAGAACTCCCATCTTTGAATTACAAAACATACTGTATGTCCTGCAGCTGTGTGTTTACTTCTTCCTCTAGGCTACTTGTCTTCTTCCTCTAGGCTACTTGTCTTCTTCCTCTAGGCTACTTGTCTTCTTCCTCTAGGCTACTTGTCTTCTTCCTCTAGGCTATTTGTATGAGGAGAGTCACCTGTCGCGGGCTGTTTGCTGTCGACTGGTTCATGGTGAGCCAGACATTACCCCTCTGCTGCAGTCACCCTACCATGTAAACCACCCCCAGCTGGGCAGGGTGACATTGTGTGATGCACAAAGGGAGACACAGAAGACAAAGCAGTACAGTGTCAACTGGTGTGACGGAGACAGGAATGCCGAAGTGACTGATGGGACTCGTGGCATCTGTCTTGATGGGTGAGCACACGTCTCATTTGGTTTTTAGTTCTACCTATTATTATTTCTTCTTTTCTTGCTGCAGTTTTGAAGCTTTAACAATTTTGTTATCTCCACAATTCAACTGTAGAAATGAGTACCTGGCTATAGACAGTGGTGGATATGTGTAAATGAATAGTCATCACGCTGTAATTGCAGCCTGGGTGAATGCTTCCCAGAGAAGTCAAGTTGGTATAGTGCATTAAGTGGTTCTAAGGACTGCTTGCTATACTATATAAGAATATACCTTTTAACAGTACATGTAATATATCTTTTAACATGTAACATAATAACAGTTTGGTGCAGTAGATGTTTGTGTGATTAGTTCAGTTGAGATGAGCTTTGTTTTGTAGCATACTTTTTAAATCTCCATTCTTCTGTTGAGTCTGCAATACCCAACTGAATCTACGTTGACATGCAATTGCCATCTTACCTCACAGAAACCTGTCTCGAGTTTGCAAAAGCGTCCTGTACAAAGACTTCAAGACAACATGTCAGAAACTCGGTCGAACCGACCTGCTGCAGAATATGACATATCTCGATGCCAAGCAGAAGGCGACAGAGTTCCAGGAGGCCAAACGACTCATGACCATGAAGTTTAAGGCAACTGGGTTTGGAATGTGGGTTTCAAAGCCAGTCGAGGAAAAGATGTTTTCATAGACTGCGTGAAGTGATAACAATCATGCATGAGCAGGTTGTTAGCCTGCCCATATATGCCAGAGAAACTTTGTGGTAGAGAAATAATGTTGACTTAGGAGCTAATTATCCTGCTTTCTTAGCAGTAATGGCAATGCACACTGGTGCTGACAGAAAGGGCTGCTGGCTACGACGTTCAGATTCCAATCACTGTGGGGCTGATTTACAGGTTGTCTCAAAAGACGTGGCTGACAACCCTGATTAGATGCATCTACCTGAGTAACGATTTTCTTCTAAACGCAATTACTTACTCAATGTTTGAGTTAGTAAGCCTTCACTTCACTTCGATGGCAGCCAAAACATTGAGTAAATAATCTCAATAATTGTGTTTACAAGAAAATCGTTGCTCATATATATATGCCAACTTGAACGTTTTCACAAATAGATGTATCTATCACTTATGACTGTGATGACATTGTTTTTCAATACCTACCTGGTCAGTTCAATATCTTGTCTAATCCCAGTGCACATTGGTGGGCAAATGGTGAAAAAAAATTTGACCACTTTTCAATCAGTTTTAGTATCAGACTTTCCCATTAATTGCCGTGGTGTTTTGCATAATTGTACAAAAAGGTGATTATAAAAACTATGAAACTCCATATGCACTGTATTACTAACATGTTGAATGTGCTGGTTACAAAGCAACAAAATCGCTGAAATTGGCAGTAAATTTGTACGAGACACACGGGAATATAACTGGTCTGACCCCTTTTGTGTTAATATAGACTATGGAAAGTATGCTAAAACTGCTTTAAAAGCAGCTAAGTGACTCCAAAGGAAACCAGTGTGTGTGTGCATGTAATTATGCCTCCGGTCTCCTGAAACAGTAAACGCCATATCATAAATCAGCTTGGATTAAGCTTGTGAACTTGATGGAAGAATAGGAAGATTGTGTTTTAAGAGTCAAACAATGCCATGTTGAAGGTATGTTATATATAACAGGAGCTGACTGTTAGCTACATTAGATGTTGCTAAAGTAGATCAAGTAATCAAATTGGAACTTTTGTCAAAAAAGAGCATAATAAAAGAAACTACATGAAAATGTATGACATTTGAATGAGACCAAAAGGATATAACAAATTAAAGGATTATAAATCAGCATATTGAACAGCTAATCAAAACCTACAAATTGCAGCACTGTTATCAAGACATTAAATGATACATATTGAATTTCTGGTTGTTTGGTTAAGTGTAAATAGTTTCAGAACATAGTGAGCAATGGCGCTCAAACATGTTCTCAAACTCAAAACATGTTTTGAACATCCCAAAAAATTATTGAACATGGCTACTGCTTCTTTGCAACTTGACTACGTTTCTGTCACAACTGCTTCACAATTCTAAGGAGAAATATTCTTAATCCATTTAAAAAAAACTATTCATGGTTAATGTAGAGAAGCCATAACACCAATTATGTGCATTGCATTAAAGCATATCTTATAGTTAGTTATATAACTGATACAACACATATTAGAAGGTACAAAAATAGATAACAGACACCAAGTTTGGGTTATGCCAAAATTAACTGGTGGCAAATTAAAACTGAACGTAAGTGTCGTGCACCTACGTGTAATTGTTCTTTGATAACATTTACCGTTTTAGCAGCCATGTTTTAGCATGTATTTTTAAATACAGCCATATGGTGACATATACTGTTTTAAATATTGCAAACATGAGTTAAATCATAAGAGCAGAGAAGATTCATAACACTCCATAACAACACTAACTGACAGCTTCTGGGGGGAGAGCATTCACACTGTGCATGCCAGCAGTGTGGTCTACACTGAGGGAGGCTGGAAGCGATCCAATGAGATGGGAGGCAGAGTGAGACATGTAGAGGGATGGTTATGGTATGGAAGTGCAGAGACAAAGGGTTTTTATGGTTGACACATTTAAATTTCCCAAACCCAGAATGTTACCATAGATGATACTTGTCATAGTACTGATGCCTTGTTGCTACGATTGGGGAACTAATCGTGGTGTAGCCAGTGCACTATTTCGGTTATTAAAAAAAATGTTAAGCCTATTAAAGGCCATCAACATGCATGACATAAAAAAAAACAATTTGAATTGTCCCAGAAGCTAGAACACTGAAGGGAACAGTGCAAATATCGCTTTCCCTGTGTAGAGGCCTACATTTATGGAGGGAGGCCGAGGGGGCATCATTTTGTAATTATACCAGAGGCTGAGGTTGCACAGCAGCTGCGCGAGTAGCGGTACTGCGCCTGCGGACCACAAGATCAAAGTTGGAGCTAGGAAATGCGTTCTGAATGCATTTCTGAGGTAAAAAATTTAACGAATGGCCAATTTTTTTCTGGGCTGGTGCAGGTAGCACATCACAAGCTTCACGGGGGCCCAAAGCCACGAGGAGCACTACACGTTTTTGATGGGGGACTATGCCCCCTCAAACGAGGGTAGGATCGTGTGAATGACGCAAATTAAATATCTAGGGTTGACGAATAGTGGTGCCATCTAGCGAAAATTATTAAACTAAAACCTTTCAATTAGAAAGATGTACTCAGATCAATGTTTATAGGTAATCGTGGTGGCGTATTCTTTTTGACGTCCGCGGAGCCACCGGAAGCGGAGAATGCGGAGAGAGTAGCAACCGCCTTGTTATCGACCATAAACAATTATAGACGCAGAATGAGTAGTCGTGTCAATTGTTAGCTATTTTTTCTTCAGCGACGATATACATCATTGCGTTGTCACGTGTACAAAGCAAACAAAAAACTACACATTTAATTTTGTACAAATGCAACTTATCAATCTTTGCGCTAAGCCACGTTTAAAGTCTGAGAGACAAAAAGAATACGCCCAGTGGCTCCCACCTGGCGGAAAGTGAGTAAACTAACTCGAGAGGCAAGTGGTCTCGCTTGCCGATGGTAGACGTCTTCCCTGAATGGTTATACAGAACTTTAGTAATAAATCACGAGTTTGACGTAATATGGCCCAATTCACGACACTAAGAAATCGTTTGTTCGACAGATACACAGAACTTGTGAGCGAGAATCCGCATATCGTCAGAAATGTCGAGTCGGGACTGCGCGTGTTGTCCTACCTCGTACCAGGTGCCGTATCCTAATACTGCCTTTACTGGGTTCCATAATAGAACTAATATACATAAATCATAGTGATACGTTCAGACACCACGCAGAGGCGACATAGGCTACGCTACGATAAGTATCTTATCCGAAAGACGACAATTTCCCAACCCATATATGTTGTGCTAAACGAATTTGTGACATGCCATGATAGTCATGAATCACGATAATAAATAGTCGATACTTGTCTTGTCTTGTATTGTTACTGGCCAACACTCCTATGGAGTCAAACGGTCAGGGTTGGGTGTGAATGCTATTTAGTCATGTTTGTTTGGGGCTAGGTGTGTGAGTGCTTGCTTAAATTGCTGTGGTTCTGTGATGTTGACTATTGCGTCTGGTAATGAATTCCAATCTTTTATTGTTCGGGGAAAAAAAGAAAATTTGTAACAGTTTTTGCTCGCGTGTATAGTGTTGAAGGCTTTGCTATTTAGATGCCGTGAATGGCGTTTGGTGGGTTGGAGGAGGTTTGCAACAGGCAATGATAGATGACTGTGGATGGCTTTGTGGAATATGGTGAGCCGTCTGTTTATTCTTCTGGTTGTTAATAGTTCTATGTGTAATTTTTTTATCATTTCTGACACACACCCAGTTTCTCGGGATGTGTAGTTGTTGTGGCAAAAGCGAGCCGCCCGTCTTTGTACCATCTCTATTTTGTTAATGAGAACCTGGGTGTGGGGGTCCCATACGGATGATGAATATTCTAGGAGTGGGCGAACAAGGGTTGTGTAGGCGGTTGTTTTGATGTTTTGGGGGCATGAGTGGAGATTCCGTCTGATGAATGCAAGTGTGCGGTTAGCTGAGGCTGTGATCCGATGGATGTGTTTGTTCCAGGTGAGATCTTTGGTGATGCAGACTCCTAGATAGGGATGACTGTCAGTTTCTTGTAGTGTTGAATCTCCTAGTGTGTAACTGTAGTGTTTTACATGTCTTGCGTGTGTAATTCTCATGACGAAGCATTTTTGTGTATTGAAATGCATTTGCCAGTCATGTTCCCATTGTGCCAGCCAGTTTAGATCTTTCTGGAGTTCATGTGAGTCAGACTCATTTTTTATTTCTCTATAGAGGACACAGTCATCTGCAAACTTGACAGACACATCTGAAAACTGAACTTATTCACTAAATACCGTACACTTGGGTGATTGTAACCCGCTGGGGTGACTTTGATTTGTGTCCTTTTAAACGTGAATGTTCTGAGAAAATTAGAAAAAAGAAAAAAAAATTCTGAATGGTGTGCATCTTGAATGTGGACAGCCCAGACCATAGGCATAGCCATAGCCATAGCCATAAGGGCTGCACAATACATTTACAGTCTAAGACCTAACAATGATACCATCTAAGATTCAATGAAGTTCTAAACTAAGCATAAATTTAGTATAGCATATTCCCATTTTTATTACGTTCTGTGCTTTGGGAAATTTAAACCGGGGTTACTTTGGCCCATTCCAATTTGCAGGGTGACTTTGTTTTAAAAAAAAAAGAATATTTTTAAATCCCCAAAAATGTGATGTAGCATTACACTAATACCACCATTCTGGTGAATGGAATGCATGCAGAGGTTTCAGGCATCATGACAACTCTTGTCACCTCAGCGGGCTATGGTCACCTCGGTTTGTTCCCTACTTTTTCATATTATCATTGTAAATAATAAAATATTTATAAAGATTGATTATAGGTTCCCAGCTTATAATAAGTAGTCACTATGCAGTAGACAACATTTTGGCCCAGCATAAATCGTAGAATTTTAATACCTTCTCATGGAAAAATTTCACTGACAAAGTAGTGATCATCTAGGGACAGTCAGTGGGCTAGTGGTAATCTCTTGGTTCATTGTTTTATTACCGAGGATACAAGTTTTTCAGAGCGATCTTTAAAAAGTGGACTAAAGACACCCCGGTTTATGGTACTACAGCACAGTATTGTCTGGTATTGTCTACTGATGAGGAGTGTGGCAAGGTCTCTACCTCCCATATCCCACCATTTTTGAGAGTCCACTTACCACCAACCCCACCTCCCACATATTTTTAAGGCCAACCTCCTGCCAACTTTTAGGACCAACCTCCCACTTCCTACCACACACCCACTGAGTAATTAAAGGAAATCTTCATTAAATTGTGCATTTGCCAAAACAAGGTCATGCACATGGAGGGTTGCTGGTGCATGACTTGATTATCAAGGAGTGGTTTCCTGTCCTGGCTTGACAACTAGACACCCAGACAACTAGACACCATCAAATATCTGTGTATTGTTGGTGTATAAAAAGCAAAGTTTTTAAACCAAGATGAGAGGAAGTGATAAGCAGAGTTTCAAACAGAACAACATCGTTCATGCATTTGTGCAGAAGTGTTGCAGTATCCAGGTTGAATTTAGAAAAAACCATGCTATTATGAACAAGAAATAGTTTGCCTGACAGTAGCGATGCTAACTGTTGTGGTATATGTTTCAGGTAGTGGGGAGGGTGGCACTGTCCTCTCAGAGATGTTGTATGCAACATCCAGTATGCTTACAATGCTGCACGACTCCATCTACCGCAAGGTGGCTGACATCAAGTGGAAAGTGGTACGTGCATTGTTGTGACAATATTGACAGGTTGGATGAAGTTTGGACTTTTGAAAATGTAATTTGTTTCACAGAAGTACTACCATGTGTTTCTCCCCCCCCCCCCCCAAATGTGCTCTTCCTCCTTGTTCCCTGCTGTACAGGGGTGAGGGTCAGGTAAAGTATTGTCGAGCCACTCTTTCTGTTCTTTCTTTCCATAGTTTTCTATCGGCTGCTCCATCTTTCATCCTCCCCCGATCATCTCATGTCCCTCCTAACGCAGTCCTCCCATCTCAGCTGTGGCCTTCCCCTTTTCCTGCGTCCTTGATGTTTTTCCACATCTGCTCTCTTTGCCCCAAATAAAATTACTAATCAAAGCATCGGTTGGTAAATGATAATGATTAAATCAATCTTTATGCTCTAATTAAATTATTAAATAATGTATATCCATGTGTCTGACTCACTGGGAGGAACTGGATTTCATGCCACCATTCCACAAACATGTTCCTGAACATGAGCCTACTGGCACCGATATTACAGGGTATATTAATTTTTATGGAGTGGTTATCCTTAGTGATTCTGATGTTCTGTTGTAATGTGGACTGAAGTTGACAACCAACTGGTATGACTGTAGCCTGTGCCTCACAGACAGCTGATGACATGGCTGACAGTGCTGGAGCATGTGGAGGTGTTTCTGGAGCTGTCTGCCGGCAGTGTATCTAGGACCAACATACGCTGGCTCATCATTATCTGTATACATGTTGCCAAGTAGGTACACACAAGAAATGTTGTCCTCTATATTGTTTCTACAATCTGCAGTGGATATAAAATATAAACTGTTGAACAAAGCTGAAAATCATTAATGTAGAATACAGATTTTTTCCAAATTTACACACACAGTCACACATGCACACACACGCACACACACATACACACACCATTTCCCTCAGTGGCGTATCTAGGATCTCGCAAAGGGGGCAAGCCTAGTCACCCATGCTACCATGTAGTGAGCGGCGCAATGGAAAAATACGGTAAAAACAAAAAATAAAGACAAAAGGGAGTCATTGCCCAATGCCCTCCCCTCATCAATATGCCACTGGTTTCCCTGTAGCCAACAATAATGATTGTATGACATTTGTCTTTCTGCTGCCAGAGCTGCTGTCAGGTTTCTGCTGCTGTTGAAACACAATTCTGGTATCCAGGCGTCGCCACTGTTGCCACCACTGAACCGTACCGAGTACAAAGGTCACAATCACAGAGGAGCAAGTTCATTGGTTCGTTAGATAAATAAAGTTGCTAATTAGTAAAATGAAAAAGTTGCCAGTCGTTGCATGTTCCTGTTCTTGATTATACTGACTGAATTTGGTAGTAATGTCTTAGCATCTTCCAATAAAATTGTTGCATTCACATTTTGCATATTTAAAGCAGAGCTAGGTCAGGTAACATTGGCTAAATACAAATTAAGGCTTTCCTAAATTTCCGGTAACGGTGTGAACTATATTAAAAAAAGCCATAGAAGATTAATCTGATACAGTCTGGCCTGCATGTAAACGAAATGGTAGAAATGTACTTATTTATTTTCACAACATGTTGGTAGCACCAAATCTACCAAAATACTCAACTGTATAAATGAGTTCTTCTTCTATGTTATGTGAACGAATAGCTGTCTGTCCTGCCTCCAGTTCTGTCTGTCTGTCGTCATAGAAAATTTCTATGGGACCAATCTTCTGGACAACTAGAGAGAAAATAAAAGACCACCTGGCAGTGGTGGAATTATGTGAACAAGTAGCTTTTGTACAGTAATTGCAGCATGGCTGAGCACTTTCCATAGAACTTGGTGCTCAAGTGATGATGTACTTAGAATGGTTCTAAGAAGCAGAGACCATGCTGTATCAGAACCTGCCTGTACTTTTCTAGGGTGATACAGGGAGCTCGTCTTCAATGACAAGTGCGGCTTCCATAACATCACAGAAGGCAACATTTACCCTTGAGAGGTCTGGTCGCACCATCCGCAGTCTCACTGCTGGTAGGTTTCTATCTAAAGATGCCTCCTCAATTAGATTTATTTGTCGCCTCATTTCAGCCTAATTTCACCAAAAAAAAAGTACCTAGTATTCAGTGAAATCATTGGATAAACTTATTTTTGATCGGGTTCAGCAAAAAATCAGGAAGGAGTTTAAACATAATTTGTGACTATCATTATGGTCTTCAATGAATGCAGTCATGGCCAGATTACCATTTAGTTTCGATGAGGGGATATCTCCACAACTACGCATCACTGACAATGTTTGTTTGCAGCACCATCCATGTCTGAGCGTTGCTGGAAGGTGCCTGCCCCCCAGACAACTTCGAGCGAGAGCGTCAGTATGGACATTGTGTATCAGCCTACTCTGTTGACACAGAAACAGTTATTAGGGGAAATATTACATGTGATCAGACCATTGGGACATTGTATCCTCACAAGCTGTGTCATTCCTAGTATTTTAAGTGTGTAGTAAATTAAAGGTAAACAAAAGTCATGGTTTTGGGCCTATGCATGTGTTAGAGTTACTAAAACAACCATTTGCAACTACAATTAAGAATATCATGCCAGTGGAAAACCTTGTTGAACACAGCATCTTAATTTCATGGGCTGTCACAAGGGGTAGTCTAGCAAAATTTGCTCGCCAAATGAAAATATAGTTGCGTACGGCTATTCCTATATTTGCCAATAGGCTATGGCCATGCTGTTTGTATCCACACTCAAGTTGTGTAATTTATTTTGGCCTTTGTTTACTAAACTAGTCCTCCTTATGACAAAATAGCATGTTTGTTTGAGACTGCATTGGTTCTGTTTATGCTGGCCACACTTGATATGTCACGCATTATCTAGGTTACCTGATTTTCATAGAGCTGCATATGCACTTATCAGTCATGCTGGTTGACATGTCAGCGCTCGGTCAACTGGAGAAATGACCGGAATCTCCCACTTTCTGAATAAATCATTGGCATGATGTTCTTTTATTTGCACATGGTTAGTGTTTATTATCTCTTAGGTGCACATGTCCTAAGCTATGACTTTTACTTCGCTTTAAATTTTTCTTGTCTCGTTTTAGAATCATTTCGTTGGGAAATATGACATCTCAAGCATCCACTGCGAGATGCTGGATTGTTTGTGCAGATATGTTATTTAGTTTTAGTGAAAACATCAGACAAACTATTAAATTATTTTTGACAGGGCCCAGCCATAACTCAGCAAAAAATAACTCCACCTTTATATACTATAACATACGGTTATTCATACTCAATAACTTATTCACACGCATAAGTTGCCTGAACTAATGTTTTTAAATATGCACTTTTCTGTTAAACTGACTGCATATATTACTTAAACTATTCACGCACTACACATTTAAACATCAACAAACCTGATTAGTGATGGACAAAGAATTGAAGATGGAACTTAAGTGTTTTGATCTAATGGATTTAAAAGCATGTGGTCAGTATAAACCTTTATAAAACTGAACTTTTTGCTCCATCCTGAATGTTTCTTTTCCTCTTTGTCTCCCCATAAAGATATTACACATGTTTACCGGAAGAGATGTTTCTTTGACAGTTTGTAGTGCTTAGTTTGTATGTGTTTGGGCTGAAGTCATGGAAGCCTTGGCTGCTGTCGTGTGCTGTCGATACTTCTAGGTATGTGCTCATTCTTTTTATAATTCCTTAAGTTTCCTCATCAACAAACGAAGCATCGACAAAATGTGTTAAACATCATATTCAGATATGTTGAGTTTAGAGTAGATGTAAAAGTGTTTTGCGCTGTCATCAAGTTCACGGTAGTAGATGTAGTAGTGTTTTGCGCTGTCACCAAGTTCACGGTAGTGGATGTAAAAGTGTTTTGCGCTGTCACCAAGTTCATGGTAGTAGATGTAGGAGTGTTTTGCGCTGTCACCAAATTCATGGTAGTAGATGTAAAAGTGTTTTGCAGCAAGATTCAATATGCCATGCTGATGAAATAATGTTTCTTATTTTGAAATGCACAAATTTGATATAACACATTGCTAAAGTTTTAAACGGTTAAAGCAATTTGTATGATTGAGCTCAGTGTGTTAGTTGCATAATTATGACACTGTTAGGATGCTTTTCAAAGTTATTAAGTTTTATTTCCAGGCTTTCAGTCTGCCAGAAAATGGGTAGCCACATTCCTGAAACTGTGTACATAGATATGGTGACTCTATTGTTTTGTTAAATGGTTAACACTTAAATGAGAGTCACATGCCAAACAAACACTGACATTGATTTTGAATGTGGTTCGTAAAATGGTGATATCTTCAGGTAAGTTTTCATAAAAAATCAGGTGCATTCGTGAACCCACGAATCATCTGTCTCAAACACAGTGGAAGTTGTTTCATTGAGATTCGAGGAAATAGTTTAATCCATGTTTACCTGTAAATAAATAGATTTGTTCTATTCTGCTCCACCCAGGGTTGAAAAAAATAATGATTTAAAAAAATCTTCATTTAAAAAACAATCGTAGTTTTTTATATCTGGAATATAGACATTTATATAGATGTTTAAATTTATAAACTCTTTAAAACTTGTTCTATTCAAATCGATTTGGGTACTTGTCTTAACAGAGGGTACATGATTTTTGCTTATATAAAGACATTAGGCAATGTCCACCAGGCCTCACCCCCTGTAGCCTGCATAATCTGTCTTGGAAAGGAAAGCATGCTGTGTGTCTGAGGCTGTAGCAGTGCTAATATTATTGTTTGCTGAGAGGGTGGAATAACAAGATTTAACAAGATTTAACAAGATTTGCCATCCAAGCCAAAGGCCCAGATGGCAAGTGGACAAGGAAGCCATTGGCTTATCGAGAGTCCAACAATGTTCACCTACTTATAACCCGCCCTCCTGATATATGTGTCAACCTTGTTTTTAAACATATTCACGCTGGTAGCAGTTACACAATCTGTAGACAATTTGTTCCATTCATTTATTGTCCTCTGTGAGAACGAGTGCTTCCTGATGTCCAATCTACATTGATCCTTTACTAATTTTACCTCATGTCCTCTAGTTCTGCTATCCTTCTTGAGTGAGAAAAACATATTTCTATCAATAATTTCATACCCATTCAATATCTTAAAAACTTCAATCTGATCTCCTCTTAACCTCCTTGTCTCTAGAGTTGTTAAACCACATTCTTTCAGGCGTTCTTCATAACTAAGGTCTCTAAGTTCAGGAATCATTTTAGTTGCTCTCCTTTGTATGCGTTCAAGCGTATCTATATCCTTCTTACGATATGGTCTCCATGCTTGTATACAGTATTCTAAATGAGGTCTAACTATTGCTTTATAAAGAGGTATAATTAACTTTTTTCCCTTGTATGTTATGTTTCTTCTAATCAATCCAAGAATTTGATTACCCTGTCCAGGACTCTGTGCACTCTATGGGTCTCCAACCAGACTGCAAACTGGTACAGTACAGTATTAAACAATTGTCACCAAGATTGTCATCACACTGAATTGGTAACAACTAGCACAAGCTCTAAGTGGACTTTAACTCAGGGCCTCTGACTTGAAAAGATACTATTTCTTGAAGACAAGTTTGTGTGGCTTCACTACATTTAGAAAGGGAATAGCTCAAACATACACAATGTCATAAAATATTTGACTATCAGGCTATCTGGTGACAATACAACTACACAAGTGTGCGCACATTGTGCTTTTGTATTTAAAAAACATGCAAAACTTTGTTGATCTCGATGCTTGTAAACAATTGTGTTAAATTCATTTAAATCGGCAAAAAAGGGAAATAAAAAAATCAAATCAATGATTTTTTTTTAAATCATGATTTAAATCCATGATTTAAATCAAATGATTTAAATCAATGATTTAAATCAAACAACCCTGGCTCCACCAATAGTTAGAAACAATTATTCAGTTGTATCAGTCTAGCTCAGCTCTTGAGAGGTAAATGTTTTGAAGAGCTACGGGAGACTGCACTGAAATTATCTCGGATCTACTTTTTAGAACTAAATGTGACTGACAGCTATTGTAATGTCCCCAATATTATTCTTTCAAAAGAATATTCATATATTCAGTCTTTCTACTGTTGTACTGAACCAGTTTATAGCTGCAAAATGACAAGCCAGTTCATAAATGTAACCTTTACTGTCAAATAAATAAAATTTTATGGAACTTTAGTACCCATGTCGGCCATGTGGTAGGGTAACCTTTCGACATCTGTCCCTACAGTCTGCTGCTCCTTGGCGACCCCAGCATTCTGAACCCAGTTGAGAGGGTAGAGTTGAGACGACGTGCCCTTCTGATGGTGCTCTACTTGCTGCGGTCACCATTCTATGACCGATGTACCAGGTAGGTAGCAGGAAACAGATGTACCAGGTAGGTAGCAGGAAACAGATGTTAGTCGAACAGCATCACTGAAATCCTTCGAGCAACTGTCTGGCAGTCAACAAATGTGTGTCTGGCATCTTGCCAACGATTCTCTGGCAGCGTGCCAATGATTGTGCTGGCAGTAAATGATTGGTCAACGATTCTCTGGCATCCTGCCAATGATTGGCAGTAAATTATTGGCCAATGATTGTCTGGCAGTAAATGATTGGTCAACGATTCTCTGGCAGTAAATGATTGGTCAACGATTCTCTGGCAGTAAATGATTGGTCAACGATTCTCTGGCAGCCAACCAATGATTGTCTGGCAGTAAATGATTGGTCAGTGATTCTCTGGCAGCCTGCCAATGATTGTCTGGCAGTAAATGATTGGTCAATGATTCTCTGGCAGTAAATGATTGGAAAAAGACTCTTGGGCAGTAAATGATTGGTCAACGATTCTATGGCAGTAAATGATTGGTTAACGATTCTCTGGCAGTAAATGATTGGTCAACGATTCTCTGGCAGTAAATGATTGGTCAACGATTCTCTGGCAGTAAATGATTGGTCAACGATTCTATGGCAGCCAGCCAGCCAATGGTTGTCTGGCAGTAAATGATTGGTCAATGATACTCTGGCAGCCTGCCAATGATTGTCTGGCAGTAAATGATTGGTCAACGATTCTTAGGCAGCCTGCCAATGGTTGTCTGGCAGTAAATGATGGCTCAATTCCATGGCAACACAGGATTTTATCATTCTGCAACTAGCGGTTGATCACTGGAGATCGGTTTTTGCGCTGAACTGACAGGATCAGCTGTGGTCATAAAATAACAATTAGATAGTTATGCTAAACTTGAGTATAATTTCCTCTCCATCGATGTCAAAGTTCAGCGACGACAGAACTTTCACTCGCATAAAATATTTACCAATATCAGGTGACCTTCCAAAGCTCTGTTATTCTTTTGACCATCCGTGAATGTATAAATGTCTGGTAGTTTCAAACAACATTCATAAGTTGTTTTAGACATCTAGTAACCACGAATAGTTGACCAAAATGTTCATATGTCAAATTCGAAGTGATACACTTCCTCGACTTATGCCATTAGCATGTTCACCTGGCCAGACAACCACGGTGCCATCTAATGAGTCTACTATATGGAGTGTAGTAAGGGACCGCTTAGTATTTATTCAAATGCAACAAGTGTCTTGGTGTAGCTGAGCGCAACAATTGAGCGATGGAAAAACATTATTTTCATGATTTTTTATGGATATTATCTTTAGTCAACCAATATATTAGAAATGCTAATAAATACACTGTCACAATGTCACTCACCTCAACCAATATGTTATAAAATACTAATAAATACACTGTCACAATGTCATTCGAACTGAACACTTACGTTGATCGGTGAATGGGAAGGTCAGTCAAGTCGGACGCTCAGTGGTGATGCAACATTTTTGAGTTCCTGTAAATAAAGATTAAAGCATATTAATAACACTGTTACATTGTCAATGTAGATGTACTTTGAAATCTAAAGTTCCAAGGATCAAAGCAATTTTACGAATACGGAAACGCCAACTAGCCGCATGTAAGTTTACCACTGAAACTCATTGTATGCTTAATTAAAAATAAGTGCTGGTCCCCAGGAAATTGTGTTGCACTAATCCACCAGATAACTCTGTACAGATGTGAATGAGGATTGCCGACTTCCAATGTAGATCTATACAATACAATAAAAAACTTCTGTTGTGCTAAAATCTGCAGGAAACTCAAGCTCAGCAGCACACCAAAACAAATGGGTGAGACAGTTCTAGCCAGTTTAACCATTCCAGTCATAAACAGTGGGATCAGTACACTGAGGAGCTATGGACTATATATGAGTTTAAACAGGTGGGTTTTTAGTTGACGGCGAAATGTTACTATATTTCCTGCCGACTTAACAATATTGGAAAAGTATTGGCATGTCGTTGCTTTGGACGGTTCTTTCAACAAGCACACTTGAATTACGTTGCTGACTTAGGACCAATGTCACTGACAGTAAAAGTCAATGTGGTTTCTTCAGTCATCGGTTCTACATCATCGTTGTCCAGTGGCATTAGCCAGTTGTGTGCCCAGGGCCGTATATCATCCAAGCGACTCGTCGACATCGTCTTTATCTACAAACTTAGGTGTACACTTATTAGGACACATTTCATGAAATTCTTTCGTGTTTACATTTTTTATGCGTACTGTACACTTATTGGAATGAATACGATGCTGGTATTTTTAAGTAGAACAAGAATTCTTCATGATTTCCAAAAATTGGCAAAAATGGCAAAATCCACAAAACAAAATTTCGAATGGTCATAACTCAGAAACTATTTGAGCTACAGCCCTAATGGTTGACATGTGTGGTAATATTGACCTGTGGATTAATTGGTCAAATGTTGGTTGAATAAAAAGATATGAGTCCAACATGCCATGGTTGATCTGAGATGGAATGTCCCTTATGCCACTTTACCCCAGTCCACTCAACCATAACGATGAATATCTGGCTTTAGACAGTGGTGGAATTATGCAAACAACTAGCCATGTGGCTGAATGTTTACCAGAGAAGTTGAATTAGTGTAGGGATGAACAGGTCTGCCAGAGGGTGAAGTATAAATTCCTTTTAGGCCTTAAAACCAAGTACCTTGTAAATAAGAAAGCACTTTTAAATCTGTTATGAAGATTTCTGCTTGGGGGAAACAAGCTTTTAGAAATTTAAATCACCATGTATGTAGTAGAATGTACTGTATATTTCATCTAATAGTGTCCCTGCTGTCCTTCATTACAGTTGTCATATTTAAGATTTCAGAGATGTTTCTGTCCCCGCTGTCCTTCATTACAGTTGTCATATTTAAGATTTCAGAGATGTTTCTGTCCCCGCTGTCCTTCTTTACAGTTGTCATCTTTAAGATTTCAGAGATGTTTCTGTCCCTGATGTCCTTCTTTACAGTCGTCATCTTTAAGATTTCAGATATGTTTCTGTCCCCGCTGTCCTTCTTTACAATCGTCATCTTTAAGATTTCAGAGATGTTTCTGTCCCCGCTGTCCTTCTTTACAGTCGTCATCTTTAAGATTTCAGAGATGTTTTTGTCCCCGATGTCCTTCTTTACAGTTGTCATCTTTAAGATTTCAGAGATGTTTCTGTCCCCGCTGTCCTTCTTTACAGTTGTCATCTTTAAGATTTCAGAGATGTTTCTGTCCCCGCTGTCCTTCTTTACAGTTGTCATCTTTAAGATTTCAGAGATGTTTCTGTCCCCGATGTCCTTCTTTACAGTTGTCATCTTTAAGATTTCAGAGATGTTTCTGTCCCCGCTGTCCTTCTTTACAATCGTCATCTTTAAGATTTCAGAGATGTTTCTGTCCCCGCTGTCCTTCTTTACAGTCGTCATCTTTAAGATTTCAGAGATGTTTCTGTCCCCGATGTCCTTCTTTACAGTTGTCATCTTTAAGATTTCAGAGATGTTTCTGTCCCCGCTGTCCTTCTTTACAGTTGTCATTTTTAAGATTTCAGAGATGTTTCTGTCCCCGCTGTCCTTCTTTACAGTTGTCATCTTTAAGATTTCAGAGATGTTTCTGTCCCCGCTGTCCTTCTTTACAGTTCCCATCTTTAAGATTTCAGAGATGTTTCTGTCCTCGCTGTCCTTCTTTACAGTTGTCATCTTTAAGATTTCTGAAATGTTTCTGTCCCCGCTGTCCTTCTTTACAGTTGTCATCTTTAAGATTTCAGAGATGTTTCTGTCCCTGATGTCCTTCTTTACAGTTGCCATCTTTAAGATTTCAGAGATGTTTCTGTCCCCGCTGTCCTTCTTTACAGTTGCCATCTTTAAGATTTCAGAGATGTTTCTGTCCCCGCTGTCCTTCTTTACAGTTGCCATCTTTAAGATTTCAGAGATGTTTCTGTCCCCGCTGTCCTTCTTTACAGTTGCCATCTTTAAGATTTCAGAGATGTTTCTGTCCCCGATGTCCTTCTTTACAGTTGCCATCTTTAAGATTTCAGAGATGTTTCTGTCCCCGATGTCCTTCTTTACAGTTGCCATCTTTAAGATTTCAGAGATGTTTCTGTCCCTGATGTCCTTCTTTACAGTCGTCATCTTTAAGATTTCAGATATGTTTCTGTCCCCGCTGTCCTTCTTTACAATCGTCATCTTTAAGATTTCAGAGATGTTTCTGTCCCCGCTGTCCTTCTTTACAGTCGTCATCTTTAAGATTTCAGAGATGTTTTTGTCCCCGATGTCCTTCTTTACAGTTGTCATCTTTAAGATTTCAGAGATGTTTCTGTCCCCGCTGTCCTTCTTTACAGTTGTCATCTTTAAGATTTCAGAGATGTTTCTGTCCCCGCTGTCCTTCTTTACAGTTGTCATCTTTAAGATTTCAGAGATGTTTCTGTCCCCGATGTCCTTCTTTACAGTTGTCATCTTTAAGATTTCAGAGATGTTTCTGTCCCCGCTGTCCTTCTTTACAATCGTCATCTTTAAGATTTCAGAGATGTTTCTGTCCCCGCTGTCCTTCTTTACAGTCGTCATCTTTAAGATTTCAGAGATGTTTCTGTCCCCGATGTCCTTCTTTACAGTTGTCATCTTTAAGATTTCAGAGATGTTTCTGTCCCCGCTGTCCTTCTTTACAGTTGTCATTTTTAAGATTTCAGAGATGTTTCTGTCCCCGCTGTCCTTCTTTACAGTTGTCATCTTTAAGATTTCAGAGATGTTTCTGTCCCCGCTGTCCTTCTTTACAGTTGCCATCTTTAAGATTTCAGAGATGTTTCTGTCCTCGCTGTCCTTCTTTACAGTTGTCATCTTTAAGATTTCTGAAATGTTTCTGTCCCCGCTGTCCTTCTTTACAGTTGTCATCTTTAAGATTTCAGAGATGTTTCTGTCCCTGATGTCCTTCTTTACAGTTGCCATCTTTAAGATTTCAGAGATGTTTCTGTCCCCGCTGTCCTTCTTTACAGTTGCCATCTTTAAGATTTCAGAGATGTTTCTGTCCCCGCTGTCCTTCTTTACAGTTGCCATCTTTAAGATTTCAGAGATGTTTCTGTCCCCGCTGTCCTTCTTTACAGTTGCCATCTTTAAGATTTCAGAGATGTTTCTGTCCCCGATGTCCTTCTTTACAGTTGCCATCTTTAAGATTTCAGAGATGTTTCTGTCCCCGATGTCCTTCTTTACAGTTGCCATCTTTAAGATTTCCGAGATGTTTCTGTCCCCGATGTCCTTCTTTACAGTTGCCATCTTTAAGATTTCAGAGATGTTTCTGTACCCGATGTCCTTCTTTACAGTTGTCATCTTTAAGATTTCAGAGATGTTTCTGTCCCCGCTGTCCTTCTTTACAGTTGCCATCTTTAAGATTTCAGAGATGTTTCTGTCCCCGCTGTCCTTCTTTACAGTTGCCATCTTTAAGATTTCAGAGATGTTTCTGTCCCTGCTGTCCTTCTTTACAGTTGCCATCTTTAATATTTCAGAGATGTTTCTGTCCCCGCTGTCCTTCTTTACTGTTGCCATCTTTAAGATTTCAGAGATGTTTCTGTCCCCGCTGTCCTTCTTTACAGTTGCCATCTTTAAGATTTCAGAGATGTTTCTGTCCCCGCTGTCCTTCTTTACAGTTGCCATCTTTAAGATTTCAGAGATGTTTCTGTCCCCGCTGTCCTTCTTTACAGTTGCCATCTTTAAGATTTCTGAAATGTTTCTGTCCCCGCTGTCCTTCTTTACAGTTGCCATCTTTAAGATTTCAGAGATGTTTCTGTCCCCGCTGTCCTTCTTTACAGTTGTCATCTTTAAGATTTCAGAGATGTTTCTGTCCCCGCTGTCCTTCTTTACAGTTGTCATCTTTAAGATTTCAGAGATGTTTCTGTCCCCGCTGTCCTTCTTTACAGTTGCCATCTTTAAGATTTCTGAAATGTTTCTGTCCCTGCTGTCCTTCTTTACAGTTGTCATCTTTAAGATTTCAGAAATGCCAGTATTCGTTAGGAGGGACTAAAGCAGTCATGTCTAGTCTAAAGCATGTTTTGATGATGATCTGGTGGTGTTGGTTGACAATGTGAACAAATGGACACAAAACTATAAGTTATGAACAGTTTGTGGATTGCTTAAATTGAATGATCTGTTTGTGGAACTAGAGTCTGATCTGGTTTCAGGATACGACTGTTTTTCCTGCTCAAGTTGGTGGAACACAACATTCCTTTGTCCAGTGTATTCATGAGTAAGTATGATGTTAAACTGTTTGTCTAATATTTGTAGTGTGGCTGAAAAAGTATAATACAAGTTGGCAAAAAGAATATTTCATGATCTTATCCAACCTTATGAATAAACTTGTAGGCACATAGAATATAACATGCTAGTATTTGCAGTTACAATGAGTTTGCAGATGTTATCTGCATTAAAGACAAATTCTTCATGACATGAAGAGTACACACACCTTTCAGTCTAAGGATGAGTCCAGTACTTTCTTAATGGATTCCTCAGTGAAGAAATGCTTTGACTGTCACATGTTGGTGTTCACATAACAGCAGTTCTATGTAAAGGACGTAACCGCCATCTCTATTCAATGCCAAATGCCTCCAGCATATTTCTGCGGCCTTTCTGATCAGCCAACACTAGAAGTTGCTTTCTTTGGACAATATTGGTACCTCTCAGGTCTTGATTATTCTGTGTTCCCTTGCTGCAGCGAGTGGTACTTATGGCAGTGAGTGGGTACTCGTATTTGTATATTCTTTCATCCTGGGTGCTATTGACCTACTCTTGACCTATTGTGTTTTTAAACCCATACATGTTTTTTAGTTTTGTTTTGTTGATTTTTACCACAATTGATATTATGGTGTGATCAGTGGTAATGAATCTAGTGAGGAAGTTCTATGGTGTGATCTGTGGTAATGAATCTAGTGAGGAAGTTCTATGGTGTGATCTGTGGTAATGAAGCTAGTGAGGAAGTTCTATGGTGTGATATGTGGTAATGAATCTAGTGAGGAAGTTCTATGGTGTGATCTGTGGTAATGAATCTAGTGAGGAAGTTCTATGGTGTGATCTGTGGTAATGAAGCTAGTGAGGAAGTTCTATGGTGTGATCTGTGGTAATGAATCTAGTGAGGGAGTTCTATGGTGTGATCTGTGGTAATGAATCTAGTGAGGAAGTTCTATGGTGTGATCTGTGGTAATGAAGCTAGTGAGGAAGTTCTATGGTGTGATCTGTGGTAATGAATCTAGTGAGGAAGTTCTATGGTGTGATCTGTGGTAATGAATCTAGTGAGGAAGTTCTATGGTGTGATCTGTGGTAATGAAGCTAGTGAGGAAGTTCCAGAACCTATGCAAGTGTAGCATTTAATTTTTAAAAGTAACTTCAAATCTTAACAATATAAGTGAAACAGGATTCGGTAGCAATACATGTGCAAATTTCTGTCATTCTTTTTGTTTTCATACTAGCTACCAGTACACTTCCTGTAGTAGTTTATTATGTTATAATAGATATGAATGTTGGATGTGTTTATATGGTATAGATTAATAACATTGTTTGGGCTTGGATAAGATAAACAAAGTGAAATACTGTATCTTTAGAGGATGTGCTGTAAGTAGCTTCCATCAAATATCTGGATGCACTCCACCTGATCAGCCATGTCTATATTACAGAAGCCTTGATCAACTACATCCCACCGTGGCAGAGAACTTACTTCTACGTGTGGATGAGTTGATTGTAAAATGAAGACGTAGCTGACTGAGTCTGAGACAACGTCAGAAGGTGACAGACTGGTAACCCTCTACCAACAACCCCTGAACATTATCACACAACATAATATAGCCGTGACCGAGGGTGAGGTTCTTCTACTGGTTGGCGAGATTGTGCATTTGTGGTCCTAGATCAATACATATCTGTTGATACATGTTTGTCTTGTGAAAGTAGCTTAAAGATGACCTCCGCTATTCAGAACATGAAAAACTATGAACAGTCTAGTTACACGTCCTTTTGTCGGAAATATGAGCATGAATTCCACTGAATTGTATTCTTGGGAGCTGCCAATCTTCTCCATTTCCATGTATGGAAGTGTGTGCTGACCTGTAATTACCTGTTGTCTCCAAAATAGCAAGGACAAGCTAAGGTCGACAGATTAGTCCCCCCTACATCTTAGTCCCCCCTACATCTTAGTTGCTAATAGTCTATCTTCTAGTGGACAAATTACAACTGCTAAGACTGTCTTCTGTTTTGGCAAAGTGAATGTTTAAGCAAATGGAACCCGTGAAGTCTGCCCTCCACATACTATGACCTGAATAATTGATGCATGATCAAGATTTACAATTCTTGTAATTTATGTGTACTATGTACACCATATAAACTGGTGACTAGCCATGAATAAAATGAATAATTTATTATATGATTTATTATTTTTGGGAGTAATGTTAACCTTCTGGTTTTAAGATGATTCTATATTAATGATTTATTATTTCCATGTGTGTAATTTACCTCTTGGTTCTGCTAAGAGGGAAACTTTTTTGGAGTGACAGTAGTCCCAGAGGAAATTTTTTGTGGTTCTGATGGCATATCATATATTGACCCTCACATAATTGGTATAACCAAATCATGGGCCAACACAGACATTACAGATGCTGAATTAGGATTGACAGGATACGTAATGTTTAGGAGAGATCGAATAGGAAGAAGGGGAGGGGGAGTTATTTTATATTTTAAAGAATCTATTAAGGCTTATGAAATAAAATTAGAAAGCGGAGCAGATTACGATGAAGCTGTTTGGTGCAAAATAGTTTCAGGAAATTCAGAATTAACTATTAGATTAGTTTACCGAAGTCCAAACATAAACGAAGAGGATAACACAAAAATACAAAATGCTATAAAGGAAGTTAGTAAAGGGGAATGTATCATAATGGGAGATTTTAACCATGGACACATACAATGGAAATCTCCAGAGTACAGGGGGTGATGACCAACAATTTTTATTTTTCATTCAGGAGAGCTTCCTTACTCAGCACGTGCTAGAACCAACCAGGGGAGAAAATGTATTAGATATAGTTTTATCATCACAAAAAGAATTAGTGGACAATGTAAAAATACATGAACCATTGGGTAACAGTGACCACAATCAAATACATTTTGACATCAATGTAAAATCAGAAAGTAAAAATAAAAAAACGCATAGGAGAAACTTCCACAAAGGTAACTATAAAGATATGAGAAAATACTTAGCAAAGCTAGATTGGAATAGCATGCTGATGAATAAGACCGCAATTGAATGTTGGAATATTCTAAAATATGAAATTGAGAGTATCATCGATAAATTTGTTCCCTTGAAAAAGCAAGGAAAACGGTCTAGAAAGAAACACTTGTCAAAAGAAGCTATTAGAAAAATAGTGTTTAAGCAAACTATGTGGAGGGTTTATAGGCGCACCAGAAAGGATGAAGACTATGCAAATTACAAAGAGGCACTTAACCTAGCTACAACTGAAATTAGAAAATCTAAAAGAACCTTTGAAAAAAAATGACAGCAAGAGTTTCTATGCTTATGTAAGGAGTAAACAGAACGTTCGAGATAAGGTCGGACCACTGGAAAACAACAGGGGAAACATAATTTCGGAGGGGTTTCAAATGGCAGAGGTCCTGAATGAGTATTTCAGCTCAGTATTTACCACAGAAGATATCAGCTCACTTCCAGTTCCATTTACTAAATTTGAGGGAAATAAATCAGAACATTTAGGGCAGTTATTTGTAACTCCTGTAATGATAGCAAACAAAATTAAGAAGATGAAAGATAATAAATCACCTGGAGTTGATGGGATACCACCAAAACTGCTTAAGGAAATTGTTGAGCAAATTAGTACACCACTTGCAAAATTGTTTAACTTGTCACTAGAAGAAAAAATGGTTCCTTCAGAATGGAAAGAAGCAAACATTACACCACTATTTAAGAAGGGATCGAGGAACAATCCAGAAAATTACAGACCAGTGAGTGAGTTTAACATCAGTTGTATGTAAATTACTCGAAACATTAATTAGAGACCACGTGGTGGAATTCGTTGTAAAACATAATTTAATAAATACATCTCAACATGGGTTCCTAAAAGCAAGGTCATGTCTAACCAATCTCTTGTGTTTTTTTGAAGAAATTACAAAGTGGGTAGATGACGGGTCACCAGTGGATGTTGTCTACTTAGATGTTCAGAAAGCTTTCGATAAAGTGCCACACCAAAGATTGATACTTAAACTAAAAGCCCATGGTACAGGTAATGATGTAATCAACTGGATAGAAAAGTGGCTTACACACAGAAGACAGAGAGTAATAGTAGACGGTGAGATTTCAAACTGGAAATCGGTTTTGAGTGGGATACCACAGGGATCAGTATTAGGCCCTATACTGTTTTTAATATATATATATATATATATATATGATCTAGAAGATGACATATCTAGCAAAGTACTAAAATTTGCAGATGACACAAAAGTATTCAGAAAGGTTACAAATGATACAGATAAACAAAGTTTACTTGATGATCTAGATAAATTAGTTAAATGGTCAGAAAAATGGCAAATGTTATTCAATTTTGGGAAGTGCAAATGTATACACATAGGACATGGAAACATGGACGAAGAATATAAAATGGGGGATGCTGTACTAGGTAGAACCACACAAGAAAAGGACTTAGGAGTAACATTTAGTGCTGACATGAAGGTTTCAGAGCAATGTGGGATTGCTGCTTCAAAAGGAAATCAAATTCTAGGGCTAATTAAGAGAACTATCATGTATAAGGAGAAACAGCTAATTGTACCCCTGTACAAAACAATAGTTAGACCACATTTGGAATATTGTATTCAAGCATGGAGGCCGTATCGTAAAAAGGACATAGACAAGCTAGAAAGAATACAACAAAGAGCAACCAAAATTATTCCAGAATTGAGAGACCTTAGTTACGAAAGTCGCTTATTACAATGTGGTTTGACAACACTAGAGACCAGGGGCCGTATGCATGGACCGGGCGTAACGTAGTCTCAGACTAAGCCCTACGTCCGGACTAACTAAGCTATAGACTAGCGATACATTTAGTCGCGATGCATGAACCGGGCGTAGCGCATCGATAGTCTCAGACTAGTTAGTCTATAGACTAGGCTCGCTAGTCCGGACGTAGAAGGGATTCCCCAGGGATTCCCGACACATTCCATTGCACTGCGCACGCGCAACGGGTCAAAGGTGACGCGCGGTTGGTCAAAGCGTCCGATATGACACTTGTTCTTGTTTATCTTTCGTTCATTATCAGTATGGATGTCATCGAAGGAGCTGCGCGCGGTGGGAAAAAAAGGAAACCTAACTTCCGAGAGGACGAAATCCTATGTTTGATTGAAGGAATCGCAAATGAAAAAGTTGTCATTATGACTAAACTTCAAAGTTCGCTGACTAATAAGAAGAAAAAGGAAGTTTGGCGTGAAATCACCGCCAAGGTAAATGCGTTTGGTGTGGCACTACGTACCGAGGATGACATCAAAAAGAAATGGAAAGATTTGAAATCGACGGTTTTGAATAGTGTACGCGATCAAAAAAAGACGGGAGGCGGACCACCAAACAGACCGCCTCCATACGCTGATATCATCATGAATATCATTGGCGAGAGAACAGACATGGCCACAGGCATTGATGGTGAGTTGCTGTTTCATCTCTACTCTAAAACTGTACTTATCTTATCATAATGTTTTGTGCTTTCAAGTTTCACGTTGACGTTTTGGCTGGTATCGAAACGAATGTAGTAAGTAAAGTCACATGAAATGAAATCACAGGGAAAAAATCACAATTTTAAATAGATATAATATATAGATCTTTGTATATGTGATATAAGTTGAAATATTAAGTACATTCGGGTAGAATAGTTATCTTAATCATCAAAACAAAAGACTAAACATTCAGTGCAAAAGTTTGTTAAAAAGTCACTAATACATTTTACTTGTGTACTAATATAAATAAAAAGGAGCGAGATTGATAGTTTCTTTGGAATATTTGTATTAACAATGCATCACACTTTGTTGTGTTTAATTATCAGTGGAAATATGCAAGACTTTATATTTAGTATATATACATATATAGTCTTCGAATAATTGTTGTAAAATAATGCTGTGACTTTATTTCCTAGCCAAAACTGTGAATTTATTTACACGACTTTTTCTGCGACACATAACAGATTGCAGTGAAAACTGTTATCATTAAATAATCGTGTGTTCTTAGTTAGATGTACTCAAACCTCTTGATAGAATAAATTATAATACAAAATTAATTTTGGTTAAGAAATACACTAATAAATATATTAGTATTTAATCGTGATGAAAGTACAGTTATCATTTTGTTATCATTTCCATATAACTGAATCAAATGCATTAATGGAATACATCACTTTATTTTTTTATTGACAAATGAAGTGCATATATTAAAATTTGTAATGTGCGATTAACAATATTATGAAAGAAAAACTTATATGCAGGACTGTAATGCATTTGACATATTCAAACTGTACAAATTATTATATATAAGTACACAACATGAACATAATACAATAAATCACAATATGTAATATTCACAAACCTCATAATTTTTAATGTTTCAGTGGAAGGAACAGACAGCTTTGTCATGGAGACTTCTGACGGCCAGTCAGTGACTGTGCAAGTGGATGAAGCCTGGGGTAAGCAAGCTTAATTATAAATAATTGATTTGAAATATAAAAATTAGCAATGTCATATAGCTTGTGTGAAAATTTGCCACATGTGGTTCCTTAGTACAAGTTGAGGGTTGCTTCCAGCAACCAGATAGTGAAAGATTCACATTACAGGCAGGAATCATAAATTAGCTCAGTGAGAGAGGACTCAAGTTACAGGCAGCCACCATAAAGTGGCAGGTATTATATAACTATGGCAGTGACAGAAGAGTACCAATACACAACAGCACAGCTGTAAAGTTACATAACAGGACCTGTGGCAGTTGGCACACACTGTGTCACCTCCACAATGAACCACCATTAAAATTCACTATAACCTAAAATGTAATTAATTCTTGATAATAATTATATCAACATATCACTGCATCTTTTTGTTGCACAGAATAACTTGCATATATTCATTTGTATTTGTTTCACATGTTTCATATGATCATGATAAACTGTTTAAAATGAACATCACGTATTATGTAAATAGATAACAAAACAGGGAAAGTTTGACACATGTTTACAAATGGCATCATACAAAAAGGAACACGTTTTTGCATTCCAGACATGTCATCATCTGTTGTGCCCGTGCCACTGCCGGGGCCTTCGTCACAGCCAGGTCCGAGCTGGTTCATGCCTGTGGAGCCGCCAACAATAGCTGCACGATCCACATCGACACCTACACGCCCTGTCACACCAGCATTGGAGATTACACATGCACCGATAGGTGTTTTGGAGACAACACCTGCACCGACAGGTGTATTGAAGATGAGGCCTAGACCTGCATCGACAAGTGTGCTGGAGAAGAGACCTGCGTCTATGACTGAAGCCACCGAGATCGTCTCCACTCCAGTTTCTGTGACTACTCCCATTCGTACTCATGGGGTCACCGCGGTGACGGCACAGCGACGCAAGAGACGTGCGCCCGAAGCAGACGCTGAGGAGAGTGCTCTTTTCCAGAAGTGGCTGGCATCAGACATTGCCAAAAACGAAAAAAAATCAAACTGATGCAGTTGCAGGAAGAGAAGACGAAGTTGCAGATTAGTAAATTGCAACGCGAACTGCAACTCGAGTAGTTTTACATGCATGAACACTTACTGAAAGCAACTGTGTACAATGTAATTGAGACATCAATGATATGACATATTGTGTTTTTCAGTAAAATTGTAGGTGAAATACAAGAGGACTAAAAGTATGTGGTATTTACTTTAACTTTAAATATGTCTATTAAAGTTAGAGTAAATACCACCAACTTTTAGTCATCTTGTATCTCACCTACAATGTTATTAACAGACATCATACATGTAATAATATTGATGTTTCAATTACGATATATACAGTTGCTTTCAGTAAAGTGAATTATGCATGTATCAGTTCATAAACATGTGTTCAAATGTTGTAGTGATGATTCCTACCCACTGTCAGACTATTATCCAAAGTAATTTCTCACAACAGCATCTCTAGCTGCTTTCCCTGCAGCAGTGCGTACCCGCTCGACGGCCACAGCGGGGGCATTGCCCCTGTAGGCTGGTGGGGGGTTGTCTTCTGGATGAGGGTCCGTGTCATGCCCTGCTGGTGGTGGCAGTCTGAGCCGTGTTGCACGGTTGTGCAGCATCACACATGCACAGATAACTTTGCATGCCTTCGTTGGGGTGAGGCGGATCTCACTGTGCAGGCAATGCCATCGACGTTTTAGCACACCAATGCATCGTTCGACAATGCTTCAATGTGATGCAGTGGGCGTCTGTGTATGCTCGCTCCTGGCGATCCCGTGGATTCAATATCGGTGTGAGCAGCCACTCTCGAAGCATGTAGCCACTGTCGCCAAGAAACACCCCTGTCAGTGGCTTCTGGTGTGACTCAAACGCGTCAAACAGTGGAGATTCCCTGAGTATTCTGGCGTCATGAACTGAGCCGGGCCACTTGGCTACACAGTTGATTATCAGCATATCAGCGTCACAAATCAACTACAACAGAGAAAGTTGACACTCATTCAATGTGCATGCTTATAAACATGAATCAATGTAGTTTTTCTTTGTTTTTGAAATACATTTAAATACATTAAAAAAATATGTGTGTTTTATTTTGAAATGTTCAAAAGCAACCAAGGGTGAAGTTAAATAAACATTAATTGTACTTATTCAATTTCGGATTTAAAATAAACAAACGTGAACAAGCATATTTAAAAGGTCTTGAGCATGTTAATTTGGAATTGAATGAAAATTATATATATATACCAGTAATGACACTGTTAAGCTTTTACATAAAGTATCGATTTGTAAAGATTGGTAATATCAAACATAACATAACAGAAACATTTTGTAGGTGGAAAGATCAAAGTATTTCACTGCCCTCCTTTGATTAGTTATGAATATGACAGTTTGCTTGATGTTGGTGGCATCTTACTGGCAACAGTTGCCTTTACTTGAATAGCTGAGCTAATAAAGTATTCGTATACTTTCACAAGTATTGCTTTGGCTTTAATAATTATTGTATTTTAATCAATTATTTGAGTGCAACAAAAAGTATTTGTTAGAATGTGATATTCTGGTCATATTCCACCACCAAACGCACGCACGCACACGCATAATCAGTAGCATATTTTGTTTACCAAACTGAAAATACTTGATAAATTACACATTACCTGTACGTTGTGGCATACATACGCAATGCTACCATCACTTGGGATGCGGCCGGCAGAGAGCCTTGCCGTGTTACTGGGTATTCCAAATCATTCCTCAGCTCGTCTACAATCCTCAGAATATCGTGACGACGAAATCTGAACTTCGAATACAATTCCGTGTCGTCAAATATCTCTAGCGGATTCCTCCTATCCCGGAATATCCGATTTCGCCGAAGATTTTGCCTCAATCGTCTCCGCCAAACTATCACGGCCGCCATTTTTCACGAGTTGCGCTATGGACTAAGGAGTTAGTCCTGGTGGTTCTTGGGCGCAGCGATATTAGTACTATTATAATACTAACACATTCGAGGATAAACTTTTGTTACTGAGGATAGAAAGTTATTGCTGACTGTTCAGTCCTCAAAAGCCTGTAAAAAAAGTTGCTGACATCCACACTGTTACAAAGTGTAACATTAAGTTTGCCTTCTATAAGAATAAACTAACATTCCTATCTTATTTGCCTTAGCTGCCTTATTTACACTTAGCTGACCACTTAATTGCAATTAGTAACAGCAGCCAACTGCCCACTGTATTGTTTAAAGGTTCCTCTGAGCTGATAAGAAAGGGTGCCTCTCTGTGGACATGGCATAACAAGACAGGGGTTTTATTGCTTGAATGGCAGCTCAGCTATTCAAGTAAAGGCAACTGTTGCCAGTAAGATGCCACCAACATCAAGCAAACTGTCATATTCATAACTAATCAAAGGAGGGCAGTGAAATACTTTGATCTTTCCACCTACAAAATGTTTCTGTTATGTTATGTTTGATATTACCAATCTTTACAAATCGATACTTTATGTAAAAGCTTAACAGTGTCATTACTGGTATATATATATAATTTTCATTCAATTCCAAATTAACATGCTCAAGACCTTTTAAATATGCTTGTTCACGTTTGTTTATTTTAAATCCGAAATTGAATAAGTACAATTAATGTTTATTTAACTTCACCCTTGGTTGCTTTTGAACATTTCAAAATAAAACACACATATTTTTTTAATGTATTTAAATGTATTTCAAAAACAAAGAAAAACTACATTGATTCATGTTTATAAGCATGCACATTGAATGAGTGTCAACTTTCTCTGTTGTAGTTGATTTGTGACGCTGATATGCTGATAATCAACTGTGTAGCCAAGTGGCCCGGCTCAGTTCATGACGCCAGAATACTCAGGGAATCTCCACTGTTTGACGCGTTTGAGTCACACCAGAAGCCACTGACAGGGGTGTTTCTTGGCGACAGTGGCTACATGCTTCGAGAGTGGCTGCTCACACCGATATTGAATCCACGGGATCGCCAGGAGCGAGCATACACAGACGCCCACTGCATCACATTGAAGCATTGTCGAACGATGCATTGGTGTGCTAAAACGTCGATGGCATTGCCTGCACAGTGAGATCCGCCTCACCCCAACGAAGGCATGCAAAGTTATCTGTGCATGTGTGATGCTGCACAACCGTGCAACACGGCTCAGACTGCCACCACCAGCAGGGCATGACACGGACCCTCATCCAGAAGACAACCCCCCACCAGCCTACAGGGGCAATGCCCCCGCTGTGGCCGTCGAGCGGGTACGCACTGCTGCAGGGAAAGCAGCTAGAGATGCTGTTGTGAGAAATTACTTTGGATAATAGTCTGACAGTGGGTAGGAATCATCACTACAACATTTGAACACATGTTTATGAACTGATACATGCATAATTCACTTTACTGAAAGCAACTGTATATATCGTAATTGAAACATCAATATTATTACATGTATGATGTCTGTTAATAACATTGTAGGTGAGATACAAGATGACTAAAAGTTGGTGGTATTTACTCTAACTTTAATAGACATATTTAAAGTTAAAGTAAATACCACATACTTTTAGTCCTCTTGTATTTCACCTACAATTTTACTGAAAAACACAATATGTCATATCATTGATGTCTCAATTACATTGTACACAGTTGCTTTCAGTAAGTGTTCATGCATGTAAAACTACTCGAGTTGCAGTTCGCGTTGCAATTTACTAATCTGCAACTTCGTCTTCTCTTCCTGCAACTGCATCAGTTTGATTTTTTTTCGTTTTTGGCAATGTCTGATGCCAGCCACTTCTGGAAAAGAGCACTCTCCTCAGCGTCTGCTTCGGGCGCACGTCTCTTGCGTCGCTGTGCCGTCACCGCGGTGACCCCATGAGTACGAATGGGAGTAGTCACAGAAACTGGAGTGGAGACGATCTCGGTGGCTTCAGTCATAGACGCAGGTCTCTTCTCCAGCACACTTGTCGATGCAGGTCTAGGCCTCATCTTCAATACACCTGTCGGTGCAGGTGTTGTCTCCAAAACACCTATCGGTGCATGTGTAATCTCCAATGCTGGTGTGACAGGGCGTGTAGGTGTCGATGTGGATCGTGCAGCTATTGTTGGCGGCTCCACAGGCATGAACCAGCTCGGACCTGGCTGTGACGAAGGCCCCGGCAGTGGCACGGGCACAACAGATGATGACATGTCTGGAATGCAAAAACGTGTTCCTTTTTGTATGATGCCATTTGTAAACATGTGTCAAACTTTCCCTGTTTTGTTATCTATTTACATAATACGTGATGTTCATTTTAAACAGTTTATCATGATCATATGAAACATGTGAAACAAATACAAATGAATATATGCAAGTTATTCTGTGCAACAAAAAGATGCAGTGATATGTTGATATAATTATTATCAAGAATTAATTACATTTTAGGTTATAGTGAATTTTAATGGTGGTTCATTGTGGAGGTGACACAGTGTGTGCCAACTGCCACAGGTCCTGTTATGTAACTTTACAGCTGTGCTGTTGTGTATTGGTACTCTTCTGTCACTGCCATAGTTATATAATACCTGCCACTTTATGGTGGCTGCCTGTAACTTGAGTCCTCTCTCACTGAGCTAATTTATGATTCCTGCCTGTAATGTGAATCTTTCACTATCTGGTTGCTGGAAGCAACCCTCAACTTGTACTAAGGAACCACATGTGGCAAATTTTCACACAAGCTATATGACATTGCTAATTTTTATATTTCAAATCAATTATTTATAATTAAGCTTGCTTACCCCAGGCTTCATCCACTTGCACAGTCACTGACTGGCCGTCAGAAGTCTCCATGACAAAGCTGTCTGTTCCTTCCACTGAAACATTAAAAATTATGAGGTTTGTGAATATTACATATTGTGATTTATTGTATTATGTTCATGTTGTGTACTTATATATAATAATTTGTACAGTTTGAATATGTCAAATGCATTACAGTCCTGCATATAAGTTTTTCTTTCATAATATTGTTAATCGCACATTACAAATTTTAATATATGCACTTCATTTGTCAATAAAAAAATAAAGTGATGTATTCCATTAATGCATTTGATTCAGTTATATGGAAATGATAACAAAATGATAACTGTACTTTCATCACGATTAAATACTAATATATTTATTAGTGTATTTCTTAACCAAAATTAATTTTGTATTATAATTTATTCTATCAAGAGGTTTGAGTACATCTAACTAAGAACACACGATTATTTAATGATAACAGTTTTCACTGCAATCTGTTATGTGTCGCAGAAAAAGTCGTGTAAATAAATTCACAGTTTTGGCTAGGAAATAAAGTCACAGCATTATTTTACAACAATTATTCGAAGACTATATATGTATATATACTAAATATAAAGTCTTGCATATTTCCACTGATAATTAAACACAACAAAGTGTGATGCATTGTTAATACAAATATTCCAAAGAAACTATCAATCTCGCTCCTTTTTATTTATATTAGTACACAAGTAAAATGTATTAGTGACTTTTTAACAAACTTTTGCACTGAATGTTTAGTCTTTTGTTTTGATGATTAAGATAACTATTCTACCCGAATGTACTTAATATTTCAACTTATATCACATATACAAAGATCTATATATTATATCTATTTAAAATTGTGATTTTTTCCCTGTGATTTCATTTCATGTGACTTTACTTACTACATTCGTTTCGATACCAGCCAAAACGTCAACGTGAAACTTGAAAGCACAAAACATTATGATAAGATAAGTACAGTTTTAGAGTAGAGATGAAACAGCAACTCACCATCAATGCCTGTGGCCATGTCTGTTCTCTCGCCAATGATATTCATGATGATATCAGCGTATGGAGGCGGTCTGTTTGGTGGTCCGCCTCCCGTCTTTTTTTGATCGCGTACACTATTCAAAACCGTCGATTTCAAATCTTTCCATTTCTTTTTGATGTCATCCTCGGTACGTAGTGCCACACCAAACGCATTTACCTTGGCGGTGATTTCACGCCAAACTTCCTTTTTCTTCTTATTAGTCAGCGAACTTTGAAGTTTAGTCATAATGACAACTTTTTCATTTGCGATTCCTTCAATCAAACATAGGATTTCGTCCTCTCGGAAGTTAGGTTTCCTTTTTTTCCCACCGCGCGCAGCTCCTTCGATGACATCCATACTGATAATGAACGAAAGATAAACAAGAACAAGTGTCATATCGGACGCTTTGACCAACCGCGCGTCACCTTTGACCCGTTGCGGGTGCGCAGTGCAATGGAATGTGTCGGGAATCCCTGGGGAATCCCTTCTACGTCCGGACTAGCGAGCCTAGTCTATAGACTAACTAGTCTGAGACTATCGATGCGCTACGCCCGGTTCATGCATCGCGACTAAATGTATCGCTAGTCTATAGCTTAGTTAGTCCGGACGTAGGGCTTAGTCTGAGACTACGTTACGCCCGGTCCATGCATACGGCCCCTGGAGACTAAGAGGAGACCAAATAGAAGTATTTAAAATAGTGAACGGTTATGAGGATGTTGATAGTTCTTCAAACTTAAAGAAGGCAGTAGAATCAGAGTACACAAAGCAGCATTAATTAAGGAGCAGTGTAGGTTGGACATGAGAAAGTACTCTTTCTCACAAAGGGTGATAAATGAATGGAACAAACTGCCAAATGATTGTGTTAATGCTAGTAGTGTGAATATGTTTAAAAATAGAATTGACAGATATTTGATAAGGGTGGGCTACACATAGATGAGAAAATTGTTGGACTCTCGATAAGCCAATGGCTTCCTTGTCCACTTTGCCATCAGGAACTTGTTGTTTGGGATGGCAATCTTGTTAAATCTTGTTAAATCATAAGGAAATGTAATATAGCAAGTATTGTGTTTTAGAGAAGGCAGGATAATTTCCTGTAATATTTGTTAAAGTAATATTGCCAGGTATATTTTTTAGAACTGGTAGATGATAAAATCACATGATGCAATAACCTCGGGCAAAATATCACAAGTGGAAAAGCACTGTTGTGTGGTATTTACACATTTTATTAAAATTTTTATTTATTATTCTTGATACATATGTGTATTCTGCCTGCATGTTTTCAACAAATTAATTTAATCTTAGCATAGTACTGACCTTATGAGTGCAAAGTGAAGCTGGTCCAAGCTACTAACTTTGCCAGATGTTGTGATTGAAAAGACATTGTATGGACAGCCACACAGACCAACCTACTGGAATACATACACTGGCCTTCAGCTTGAGTAAATATAAGTTTAATATATGTGTGTGATTTTGATACTGACAAAAGAGGGACAGAGAAGATCAAAATTAAAATTCATTAATACATATTAGTATTAGTTTTATTACATTCTTGAACACCCTCTTGGTAACAGAAAAAAGTAAAAACATAGTTACTCACTGGTAAGTTAAAAAATATTCATTGTAGTACAAGCCCTGCGTTATGTACAGTTCGTGAGTTGGTGTCCTCCAGTGACCTTAGAAATAAATAAATAATTTTTTTCAAAAAGTTCTATGCTGATAGAATGCCCTTTGGAACAATAACATTAATTGTATAATTATAATTTCCTTCGTGTAATCTTATTGTTAAATCAACCTATAAAAAAATGACACGGCTACATGCGTTACCCCAGTGATGGAGTCATCAAGTATATAACTATTTTGTGTTCATTTAATGGGAATCATCATTTCTTACATTTCAAATAGCTTTCTTTATCTCAGAATTTAAAAAGATCAAAATCACGAACTCTTCAAACAGATTCAAACTTTAACATGTAACATAACATTCATCGCATGGACACCAAAACATGTAACATAACATTCATCGCATGGACACCAAAACATGTAACATAACATTCATCGCATGGACACCAAAACTTTAACATGTAACATAACATTCATCGCATGGACACCAAAACTTTAACATGTAACATAACATTCATCACATGGACACCAAAACATGTAACATAACATTCATCGCATGGACACCAAAACATGTAACATAACATTCATCGCATGGACACCAAAACATGTAACATAACATTCATCGCATGGACACCAAAACTTTAACATGTAACATAACATTCATCGCATGGACACCAAAACATGTAACATAACATTCATCGCATGGACACCAAAACTTTAACATGTAACATAACATTCATCGCATGGACACCAAAACTTTAACATGTAACATAACATTCATCGCATGGACACCAAAACATGTAACATAACATTCATCGCATGGACACCAAAACATGTAACATAACATTCATCGCATGGACACCAAAACATGTAACATAACATTCATCGCATGGACACCAAAACTTTAACATGTAACATAACATTCATCGCATGGACACCAAAACATGTAACATAACATTCATCGCATGGACACCAAAACTTTAACATGTAACATAACATTCATCGCATGGACACCAAAACTTTAACATGTAACATAACATTCATCGCATGGACACCAAAACATGTAACATAACATTCATCGCATGGACACCAAAACATGTAACATAACATTCATCGCATGGACACCAAAACATGTAACATAACATTCATCGCATGGACACCAAAACTTTAACATGTAACATAACATTCATCGCATGGACACCAAAACATGTAACATAACATTCATCGCATGGACACCAAAACTTTAACATGTAACATAACATTCATCGCATGGACACCAAAACTTTAACATGTAACATAACATTCATCGCATGGACACCAAAACATGTAACATAACATTCATCGCATGGACACCAAAACATGTAACATAACATTCATCGCATGGACACCAAAACATGTAACATAACATTCATCGCATGGACACCAAAACTTTAACATGTAACATAACATTCATCGCATGGACACCAAAACTTTAACATGTAACATAACATTCATCGCATGGACACCAAAACATGTAACATAACATTCATCGCATGGACACCAAAACATGTAACATAACATTCATCGCATGGACACCAAAACATGTAACATAACATTCATCGCATGGACACCAAAACTTTAACATGTAACATAACATTCATCGCATGGACACCAAAACATGTAACATAACATTCATCGCATGGACACCAAAACTTTAACATGTAACATAATATTCATCGCATGGACACCAAAACTTTAACATGTAACATAACATTCATCGCATGGACACCAAAACATGTAACATAACATTCATCGCATGGACACCAAAACATGTAACATAACATTCATCGCATGGACACCAAAACATGTAACATAACATTCATCGCATGGACACCAAAACTTTAACATGTAACATAACATTCATCGCATGGACACCAAAACATGTAACATAACATTCATCGCATGGACACCAAAACTTTAACATGTAACATAACATTCATCGCATGGACACCAAAACTTTAACATGTAACATAACATTCATCGCATGGACACCAAAACTTTAACATGTAACATAACATTCATCGCATGGACACCAAAACATGTAACATAACATTCATCGCATGGACACCAAAACTTTAACATGTAACATAACATTCATCGCATGGACACCAAAACTTTAACATGTAACATAACATTCATCGCATGGACACCAAAACATGTAACATAACATTCATCGCATGGACACCAAAACTTGTAACATAACATTCATCGCATGGACACCAAAACTTGTAACATAACATTCATCGCATGGACACCAAAACTTGTAACATAACATTCATCGCATGGACACCAAAACTTGTAACATAACATTCATCGCATGGACACCAAAACTTGTAACATAACATTCATCGCATGGACACCAAAACTTGTAACATAACATTCATCGCATGGACACCAAAACTTGTAACATAACATTCATCGCATGGACACCAAAACTTGTAACATAACATTCATCGCATGGACACCAAAACTTGTAACATAACATTCATCGCATGGACACCAAAACTTGTAACATAACATTCATCGCATGGACACCAAAACTTGTAACATAACATTCATCGCATGGACACCAAAACTTGTAACATAACATTCATCGCATGGACACCAAAACTTGTAACATAACATTCATCGCATGGACACCAAAACTTGTAACATAACATTCATCGCATGGACACCAAAACTTGTAACATAACATTCATCGCATGGACACCAAAACTTATAAATTAGTGCAATTCTTTGAAAAATTTTGGGATCATTCCTCTAATCTTAATTGTAATGCGTGATGTACAGAAGCAGATTCGCTCTCTTGACCAGACAATGAATAATCCCATAGGTTCCTTACCTAAGAAACTGCTCCCCTCTCGTGTCACTGATTGCCCTCGGGTTCAGTGTTCTGCCTCTCGTGTCACTGGGAATTGTCCCTTCCTCAACAATCAAAAAGTTGTTTGTTTTGTGTTTGTCTTGCTGTGGGATGGCAAAGGTATATTTAATGTACATGTAAATTTCCTACGCATTACCAACAATAGCCTGTCTGGTCTTTGCCACTGTTCGGGCAGTCCTTTTTTACAACGTCAATTAACATTCACATGGGCCTTTCCTGTGTCCAATATTCAATGATTGAACACGAAGTAAACTGACATGTAATGTTCGTTACGACAACGTTCGTTACGACAAAATGGTGGACACCAAATTTCATTGCACGTAATAAATGTATACGTTGACATTCATGGGAGAATTTGCGTTGCCAGTTTTATGATCACATAGAACTTCGATCGATTCGACGACCATACAGTGTAAGAAAAAATAAACAGGAACAGTCGTAAATTTACTTTCACGTCTTGCCGGACCCGGTATGGGTCATTATTCTCAAGGACACCAGTTGCAATGACCGTTACTACGGTTTTGCTAGTCTTGTATCCTGTCAGTCCTTTGTGATATATCCATACCTTTTCACAGTGTCATTGGCTACACTTATCAAACAGTTTCCAAAACAAATTGCTTGTTTCTTCTGCCTCCCAACTAACACTTAAATGTCCTGTTTTGGTGTCCATCTTTTATGTAAATTACAATTTAATCTTCACAAAGGGAATATTGCTTTGATGTGCAAAATTTTATCACAGCTATATCTAACAAAATATATTATAAATTATATATCAAATGATAACATAATTGTAATGCCTTTTACTCCAACATTCGTTTCAGGTAAATTCTAAAATAAACTGAAAAAATCTCCAATATTGAAAAAATGCACATATTGTTTAGGTTTGTCACATATGTGACGCTTTGTCCAGTATTATTTCTTGTGACATTTCGTCTGGTTTCATTGTGCACCTTGGCATTGTCCTGTGATATTTTTGTCATGTCTATGTTGCAGTGTCACATCTTTGCCTGTGTAATTTAGTTATGTGATATTATGTCTTCTGTTATCCTGTGACATTTTGTATTGTGTCTATGTCCTGTAACATTTTATTGAGTTTTCAGGCAGAGTGACAGCTATGAGATGATGTTAGCATCTAAGAAATACTAATATCGCAAAACACCATCAAAAGATGACAAAGTATTAGGAAGTAGCAGTCAGATGTGGGAAACCAAAATCAATGATCATGTAACACTGCAATGGTGCAGAATGGTGCAATGTTCAGTGTAATTTTTTGTTTTTATATGAACATTTGGGAAGGATTATTAACAGAAGGGAGGCATTGTTGACTATTTTTATAAAAACTGTGAAAATATAAGGATATGTTCTTTGGAATGGGGATATGTGTGGACAATCCAGAACATAAACACAGCATAGCCTCGTGTTATTGTGTACTGATTATTGATTTCAGGAATCATGTCACCATTGGTATTTAAGTCATATGCAATTAATCACAAATAGATGCTTATCGATTATAAACTGCTTAACCCCTTTTGTTTTGATGCATTGCCGAGCTTTAGTCTCCCAAGGATTTTAGCACAGTAGACATGTTTTATATTGTATTGTATATAATAATGTGACAGGAAATAAAACCAACATTTACTTCACATTTGTTCCTTAGTCAATGTTTAGTAAGGCTGCGGAAATAATAAAGTTACATTATAGCATATCTTATTACTTACCTTGTGCAAAATGCAGCCAAACTTTGTACAAGATAGTGATGTATATATATATATATATGTGTGTGTGTGAGCGAATAATTTTCGCGCAGTAATTGCAGTGTGGCTGAATGTTTCCCAGATAAGTCGAGTTGGTGTTGGAATGAACAGGTCTGCCAGGGGTGAAGTGTGTAGCATGGTGAACGGTCATACAGACAGGCTACCGCGCTATATAAGAACTTACGTTTACTAGATATGTATTAATGCATTGTCAGTGAACCAGTCGAACATGGTTTTGTTTCATCACTGATATGTTGTCTACCGGAAGGACACACATACGCACCACCACGCCCACCGCCACGCCCACCACACGCACCACCACGCACACACTTCTTTGTCTGTCATAAGTGCAGCCACTCCCTGCCCATTGGATACGCGCTCGATAGCTGACTGGGTAGATATCGATAATACCGTGAGCAACCAGAACGCGACTCGTTTTACCTGATACTGATACATTGAAAATGACCCAATTTCCCAGAAACTCCACCGTTATTTAAGAACTGACTAAAACAGAAATCAATGTCACTTGCTATGAAAGTCGTCACCCCTGACCTGTTTAACGGCAAGCCTACGTGTCGCAAATGAGAGACAAAACCGTTGACTATGTAGATTAAAAACCTATAAACTGGTTGAAAACCCCTTACAAATCTGACCGTGCATTTTACTATTGACTAAAAGTAACCCAAACAACTAGTAATGGCAGCAGTAATAATATATAAGTTCACGTAACGCTTAAATCCTGAAATAACAGCGCTCTAGGCCACGCTACAACAGACTACTACGGTCTGCTGCAGTCTCAACTGAACCGGACCGGACGTGTCCATCCTGACTCATTACACGCCACGCTACCGAGAACAACAGCAGGGCACGGCAGCATTTAATGTAACGAAACAAAATCGAATAAAGGCCAAAAAGTACACTTACATGATTGGTGGGCCGGGTATTTCATATTTCACTAACATTATTGATCCACACTGTAACAATAGTCATAGTACGTACTTTCACACGGTTAGGGAGCATGCGAGGACTTAAATCCCGGTCTTATCAAAACGGGCAGTCAAGTTTGTAATGCCTTCCTTCACATCATACCTTTGCGATACTGGCTTCTCGACACGCCCGACCATCAACACCAAGTACCGCAACAGGGTAAACGTAGAAATGCTTCCAACTAAAGCTCTCTTTAATTGTTCTTGCTATCTCAATGACATGCCAGAGTTTGCGTGTAATGTTCGAGTCCATATCAAACAAACAAAATTAATGTTTTATATGTATTTTTCAAGCGATCAAAACTATATAGCCATAGCTATATTGCAGAAGCCTTGATCAGCTACATACCACAGTGGCAGATAACTTACTTCTACGTGTGGATGAGTTGATTGTAACATGAAGACGTACTTGATTGAGTCCAAGACAACGTTAGAAAGTGACAGACCGATATCCTTCTACCAACAACCCCTGGACATTTTATTTATTATTCTTGGTACATATGCATATTCTTCCTGCATGTTTTCAAATAAATAATTATTTGAATCTTAGTATAGGAGTGCAAAGTGAAGCTGGTCCAAGGTAATAACATTGCCAAATGTTGTGATTGAAAAGACATTGCTATAGACAGCCATACAGACCAACCTAGTACCTAATACCATTCAAACAAGGAGCTAGGCTCCATATTAGGCACCGTTTCTTCTCACTCAGGGTTATCGACCAATGGAATGACCTTCCTCAAACAGTGGTTCATGCGAAGACAGCCTCACAATTCAAAGCAATATTAGACCGATACTGGACCAGCCTGTGATACGGGGACCAACAAAGCCAACGACCTAAAATAACACATTAACCTGTAAGTGTAATGTTCGACGTCGCCATTTGCAATTTTATCGGTAAATTCATGCGGCTACAAGTTCATCGCCAGATCAACACCAAGCCGCTCTTGAGGGCCCATTAACGTTACACCATCAGTGCTATAACCGCTCTTACTATTTATGTTATAAACGCACCAGAAAAAAGATTCGATCTAAGCAGACGTGTCATCCGGACAGTCCCTCGTTTCTTTCAGATTGAAAAGACATTGCTATGGATGACAGATGTCCCGCGCCCGCGAAACTAGGCAAATGTTCCTCCTTTTCGTAAAATAAAAAAATTAAAATGTGAACGTTATTTTTTCACTAAAATGAAATGTTGGGTCGGACTGGCCAATGGCACTCCAAAAACTAACGACATTTAACGCAATCTGGGAATTTCCGCCTCATTTCCCGCCGAAAGAGCGTTGTGGGATACCAGTTTTCAAATCCAACATGGCGGAACCGAGTTTTAAGATGGATAAAGTTGCAAACAAACGAAAGTCGAAATTCAACACAGAATGGTGCACAGAATTTCTCGAAGACGGCGACCTCGTGGCGTTGATGGCAAATAACTGTTGAATGTGTTGTTGACATATAATACTGATTTGTTAACATTTTATATTTTCTGATTTTTTTTCGCGCGCTGCGTCCCTCCAAAAAATTCTTAGGGGTGACACCTCTGTCTAAGTAAAGCATTCGATACAATTGATCACCGTTTTTTTCTATAAACATGAATATTTCTTAAATAGTTTAAGAGTTATCTCACAAGCAGGAAACAATTAGTGTAATAATAGTGAATCGCTTCGGTAGGATCCATATATAGGCCTATCAGTTTAAGAAAATTCGTAGCTATCATGCATTATGGACACATTAAATTTCAATGCTTTGAAGTACAACAATCAGACTACTCTCGTTAAGCGGAGTCCACTGTGTCATGTTTGCTAAGCGGAGTCCACTGTGTCATGTTTGTTAAGCGGAGTCCACTGTGTCATGTTTGTTAAGCGGAGTCCACTGTGTCATGTTAAGCGGAGTCCACTGTGTTATGTTAAGCGGAGTCCACTGTGTCATGTCTGTTAAGCGGAGTCCACTGTGTCATGATAAGCGGAGTCCACTGTGTCATGCCTGTTAAGCGGAGTCCACTGTGTCATGTTAAGCGGAGTCCACTGTGTCATGTTTGTTAAGCGGAGTCCACTGTGTCATGTTAATCTGAGTCCACTGTGTCATGTTTGTTAAGTGGAGTCTACTGTGTCATGTTAAGCGGAGTCCACTGTGTCATGTTAAGCGGAGTCCACTGTGTCATATTAAGCGGAGTCCACTGTGTCGTGTTTGTTAAGCGGAGTCTACTGTGTCATGTTTGTTAAGCGGAGTCCACTGTGTCATGTTTGTTAAGCGGAGTCCACTGTGTCATGTTAAGCGGAGTCTACTGTGTCATGTTTGTTAAGCGGAGTCCACTGTGTCATGTTTGTTAAGCGGAGTCCACTGTGTCATGTTTGTTAAGCGGAGACCACTGTATCATGTTAAGCGGAGTCCACTGTGTCATGTTAAGCGGAGTCCACTGTGAAATGTCTGTCGTTGCTCTTTCGCAAATGCTTTTCTAGGGCATAAATAATGCGATGTAACAAATTGCCAAATGTGGGATTGACACTGCATTGACGCAGTTAAATATAATGTATGAAGAAGTGCCATAATTTCAATTACAAGTCGTCATTGTAGAGGTATGGATTCGTATGCATTGTGAGTGTGCATTGTTCTGTGCAAAGCGGCTACTTTGCACAGAACAATGTCAAGATCATAATATTATTTAATATGTGGCAGTAATTAACGTCTGCCAACTGAAGTGTGACTCGTGCCATGCTTCAGCGCACATTCTGTTGTGTCGTCGTTCCTTTGTGTCGTTGTTTCAGCTGTTGCTACTACAGTGCACTAACATCACTCGTGCGTCGACAGACATGTTGCGACAAATCGTTTATCTGGTTCGTACTGTTATCAACGTAGGAGTGAAAAACCAGCGTATTTTACTCTGCCCTCATGAAAATATACTATCGTATTCCACGGTAAAATGCCATGGTGTTTTGAAATAGGTAAACCATGGTAAAATACCATGATATACCATGGAAACCATCGTATACCATGGTATTTTGAAACAGGGAAACCATGGTAAAATACCATGGTGTTTTGAAACAGGGAAACCATGGTTAAATACCATGGTGTTTTGAAACAGGGAAACCATGGTTAAATACCATGGTGTTTTGAAACAGGGAAACCATGGTTAAATACCATGGTGTTTTGAAACAGGGAAACCATGGTTAAATACCATGGTGTTTTGAAACAGGTAAACAACGGTAGGCCTGTACCATGCAGTTACCATATACAATATTTGACAAAGCATGGTCTACCACAGTACACCATGTAATGTCATAGTATACCATAGTATGCTGTGGTACAGCATGTAATGACATGTAATACCACGTAATACCATTGTATACCATGTGATTCCACGGTGTATTATCATAGAGGATTACACGCACACTGTGGCATGTCGGTGAGACGGCAGGGAAAATTAAGCTTACTTTAATCGCAAGTCTGAGCACTTCTACGTTTACCATGTTGTTGTACTTGGTCTACGTTTACCATGTTGTTGTACTTGGTCTACGTTTACCATGTTGTTGTACTTGGTCTACGTTTACCATGTTGTTGTACTTGGTCTACGTTTACCATGTTGTTGTACTTGGTCTACGTTTACCATGTTGTTGTACTTGGTCTACGTTTACCATGTTGTTGTACTTGATCTACGTTTACCATGTTGTTGTACTTGATCTACGTTTACCATGTTGTTGTACTTGGCCTACGTTTACCATGTTGTTGTACTTGGTTCTGATGGTAGTGTCAAGAAACCAATGTCGCAAAGGTATGATTTAAGGAAGGTATTACAAACTTGACTGCCCGTTTTGATAAAACCGAGATTTAAGTCATCATATGTACCATAACTCCCTCCCTCCCCCTCCCTCCCTCCCTCCCCCCTTCCTCCCTCCCTCCCTCCCTCCCTCCCTCCCTCCCTCCCTCCCTCCCTCCCTCCCTCCCTGCCTGCCTGCCTGCCTGCCTCCCTCCCTCCCTCCCTCCCTCCCTCCCTCCCTGCCTGCCTGCCTCCCTCCCTCCCTCCCTCCCTCCCTCTCTCTCTCCCTCCCTCCCTCCCTCCCTCTCTCCCTCCCTCCCTCCCTCCCTTTTACATTGTATAGCCTGACTGACATACACAATATAATGTGTGCGTGGGTGCGGGCGGGCGTGCGTGCTTGCGTGCGTACCATGACACATTCACACATTACTAGGAAAACCTTGTTCAGCAGACATCATGTTAATTTCATGGGCCGCGCCATACTGTCAGATAATGCTACGTCACGAGTGTCATAGTCTGACAATATTCGCTCACCAAATGAAAATCTATTCGTAAACACCTAGCACCTCCCTCCCTCCCTCCCTCCCTCCCTCCCTCCCTCCCTCCCTCCCTCCCTCCCTCCCTCCCTCCCTCCCTCCCTCCCTCCCTCCCTCCCTCCCTCCCTCCCTCCCTCCCTCACTCACTCCTCCCTCCAAAAACATACTTTTGACGTTGTGACAAATGACACTTATTGTACGTCAATCGTGTTCTAATATGTTCAATCACTGGATGGTACCATGTAACTGTCGCTGCTGTAGTGGGTGGCTCAACGAACCCAGTGGCTCAACCAACACTGCCTTCACCTACATGCCATAACTAATGTGTAAATGTAACATGGCACGTAAATGTATTGTGGGGAGAGAGCGAGAAGGGGAGGGAGGGAGGGAGGGAGGGAGGGAATGTTAATTTTATTAATATATACATGCATGCATACATACATGCATGCATATAATATGGTGGTGCTTCATAAACAAAACAATTTACTTGTCCTTTACATAACATCTCCTTTTATTATAACATCTCCTTTTATCTAACACGACCTTGTTATGATACGGTTGGGTGCGTTTTAATACGGTTGAGTGCGTTTTCCTACGTCTGTCATAATGTCATGCATATTCATATATTGGTTGGTCTATTAAATTGTTATTGCACTGATCGACCGTGAGCCAGCTTTTGTGACTTGGAAATGTGGAATCACTGATGACGAATGTCGATATTATTTAGCATCATTCAAAGGTAGGTCAATAACATGGGTTAGTTTTTAACATATTATGGTAAAAACTAACCCATGTGGCCCTTTTTCCCAATTCGAAGCGGCAAATGAGCAAGGCAATCGCGCAAGTTGTTCCCGTTGTTCATAATTCTGTCTCTAGTTCGGAACTCGCCCTAACATTTGAAGATAAAGTAAGGCCTACACTTTCTGTTTAGGAATAGGTAGGGTACGTAAACGTACGTGGGGTGTATCGCGCATTTAGGCGCGTTGTAGCCAGAATTTGTTTCATATACAAAACGAACTGTAGATATGCCCGTTGAATGCTTCTCTCTCTGTCTCACACACAAACCGGGCATGGACGGATCCAGGGGCAGTCATCAGGTGCCAGGACACCCTTTTATTTCAACTGGATTGTTTTCATCAAGTCAGAATCATTTGTCGAGACATCGTAAAGTGGCGCCCTGTTGCACTTGATCCTCAGATCAGGACATTTCTAACTTACAAACTAGGGCATTTCCACCAGTACTTCCATTTGTCCTCATTGTTCTGATTTTCTCTCTCCTTCCTCACCCTGTCTTATCATTGTCCCAGTGTGAGAGACAATCGCATTAAACTGCAGCCCTTAGTAAACACGGTTATTATCTGTGAAAAGCAGAGTATCGACCTGTGAATACATCGACACAGGTGAGAATCACGGCGAAGTTGGTCCCACAAAACAACAACGCCCGGTAATATGCCTTGAAGATAATACATTGCGACATTATTGCCAGCAGATGCAGCAGAAGATCATGTCCAAAACATGAAAGGTGGATATTTATTCCATCAACGCTGACGAGACCTGTGACATATCAGACAAAGAACAGTTAAGATTTGTCCTGAAAGATGATCGAAAAGCAAAAGATCCGTGAAGAATTCTTGTTGTATCTCGTGTGCTACTCTGGAGTTACATGCACAGCCATCGCCAGAAAAGTCGAGCAGCAGCTTCTGAAAGATGCACGACCAAGTATGCGAACGATGGTGTTGTGAATATGTCCGGGATGACGAATGATGTGCAGACCAATAGCCCCAAAAGTATTTGTCAATCCGTCCCATTTCTCTTCTACATCATCGATATTTTTACTGGTAGTTCTCCTTTTATGCTGGTAAGTACCAGACTGTCTGGCCTTCTTTTTCAATGGCCGTATTAAGTAGAAATCCTCCCACAAATCACTGTATTTTGTGTAGTTAGCCTTTGAAGTTTGCCGTAATTATATTATTAATATAATAGCGCGTGCTTAGTGAGGCGAAGGATGCCAAATCTCGTTTCGTGAGTTACTCGTATATTATCTTTAGACAAGTCTAACTTCAAAGTATTTAATGTTATTTCTTTCCGCTTGTTTCCTTGTACTTCAAGAGAGATCGCCCACTAAGGCTGAAAGAAGAAAATGTGGAAGATGAAGATTAAAGTTTCAGTGATGTAGATAGTTCTGGAGAGTCTGCTAGTTCGAGCGATACAGTAAGTTGTGAAGAGTCTGCCAATTCCAGTGATGCAGATACTAATGAAAAGTCTGCAAGTCTCAGTAATGCAGAGAGTCATGGAGAGTCTGCAAGTTCGAGTGATGCAGAGAGTCTTGGAGAGTCTGCAAGTTCGAGTGATGCAGAGAGTCTTGGAGAGTCTGCAAGTTCGAGTGATACAGAGAGTCTTGGAGAGTCTGCAAGTTCGAGTGATGCAGAGAGTCTTGGAGAGTCTGCAAGTTCGAGTGATGCAGAGAGTCTTGGAGAGTCTGCAAGTTCGAGTGATGCAGAGAGTCTTGGAGAGTCTGCAAGTTCGAGTGATGCAGAGAGTCATGGAGAGTCTGCAAGTTCGAGTGATGCAGAGAGTCTTGGAGAGTCTGCAAGTTCGAGTGATGCAGAGAGTCTTGGAGAGTCTGCAAGTTCGAGTGATGCAGAGAGTCTTGGAGAGTCTGCAAGTTCGAGTGATGCAGAGAGTCTTGGAGAGTCTGCAAGTTCGAGTGATGCAGAGAGTCTTGGAGAGTCTGCAAGTTCGAGTGATGCAGAGAGTCTTGGAGAGTCTGCAAGTTCGAGTGATGCAGAGAGTCTTGGAGAGTCTGCAAGTTCGAGTGATGCAGAGAGTCTTGGAGAGTCTGCAAGTTCGAGTGATGCAGAGAGTCTTGGAGAATCTGCAAGTTCGAGTGATGCAGAGAGTCATGGAGAGTCTGCAAGTTCGAGTGATGCAGAGAGTCTTGGAGAGTCTGCAAGTTCGAGTGATGCAGAGAGTCTTGGAGAGTCTGCAAGTTCGAGTGATGCAGAGAGTCTTGGAGAGTCTGCAAGTTCGAGTGATGCAGAGAGTCTTGGAGAGTCTGCAAGTTCGAGTGATGCAGAGAGTCTTGGAGAGTCTGCAAGTTCGAGTGATGCAGAGAGTCTTGGAGAGTCTGCAAGTTCGAGTGATGCAGAGAGTCATGGAGAGTCTGCAAGTTCGAGTGATGCAGAGAGTCTTGGAGAGTCTGCAAGTTCGAGTGATGCAGAGAGTCTTGGAGAGTCTGCAAGTTCGAGTGATGCAGAGAGTCTTGGAGAGTCTGCAAGTTCGAGTGATGCAGAGAGTCTTGGAGAGTCTGCAAGTTCGAGTGATGCAGAGAGTCATGGAGAGTCTGCAAGTTCGAGTGATGCAGAGAGTCTTGGAGAGTCTGCAAGTTCGAGTGATGCAGAGAGTCTTGGAGAGTCTGCAAGTTCGAGTGATGCAGAGAGTCTTGGAGAGTCTGCAAGTTCGAGTGATGCAGAGAGTCATGGAGAGTCTGCAAGTTCGAGTGATGCAGAGAGTCTTGGAGAGTCTGCAAGTTCGAGTGATGCAGAGAGTCATGGAGAGTCTGCAAGTTCGAGTGATGCAGAGAGTCTTGGAGAGTCTGCAAGTTCGAGTGATGCAGAGAGTCTTGGAGAGTCTGCAAGTTCGAGTGATGCAGAGAGTCTTGGAGAGTCTGCAAGTTCGAGTGATGCAGAGAGTCTTGGAGAGTCTGCAAGTTCGAGTGATGCAGAGAGTCTTGGAGAGTCTGCAAGTTCGAGTGATGCAGAGAGTCATGGAGAGTCTGCAAGTTCGAGTGATGCAGAGAGTCTTGGAGAGTCTGCAAGTTCGAGTGATGCAGAGAGTCTTGGAGAGTCTGCAAGTTCGAGTGATGCAGAGAGTCTTGGAGAGTCTGCAAGTTCGAGTTATGCAGAGAGTCTTGGAGAGTCTGCAAGTTCGAGTGATGCAGAGATTCGTGGATAGTTTGCAAGGTTGGATGTTGAAGAGAATCATGAATATTCTGCAAGTTCGGGTGATGTAGAGAGTTCTGAAGAGTCTGACGAATCGGATGATGCATCGGATGGGGCGAACTATGCAGATTCTCAAGCCGAGTCAGAGGAGCCAACAGTGATGACCGACCTGGACCTTCAAGAAGTCAGTAACAATTCGATATCGCGGGAGTCTGAGCACAACAGGTATAACATCTACTGTGATCAATGTAGTGTCATTGCTTATCTTCTGAGAGACGAGAGTGTTTATGTGTTTTAGGAATACAGCTACTGCTTTGTGTGTTGAAATGTTGGCTCTAGGAACCTTATGGCCAAATAAATTGTGTATGGGCTGAATCTCAGGCATAGCGTATATCATAGATACCACATTTCTTTGTGAAGAACTTTAAACTTAAAAGTGTGCCGAACAAGGCTTACTCTTAATCCGCGTAATGATCGTAATCAATTTGACCTTTTATATTTATATTGGACTTGTGTTCTTGAATGCATCAACATAATAATGATCCAACATTCCTTAAGTGGCCACGTTGACAAATGATTTGTCTTTCGTGTATGTATAACATTGTTTTCAATAGCACATTTCTGCATGATTTGACTATATGATGTTACCCTGTCTGAACGAAAAATAATTAATTTATTTCTTTACAATTTTGACACAAACCTATTAATACCAATGTCTTAAAATACTGGTTAATTCCGTTACCGTACCTTACGAGAACATTGAAATATATGTGCAATACCATTACTAGTCTGGCGACAGTGCTATTGTTGAGTGTGTAAAAGTTGTTAATAAAATGTGCAGTCAGATACAATGTATATATTACTCGATTTCTAAAACTGCATGCATAATGCGTGTCAAAAAGTGTGTGTAAGGAATTGAACTCATATCTTTAATTCTGCTGGTTACAATATGTATTCCCACCAATACTGGTGCACAACAAGCTCTTTGTTACAAACCAATGACCTATTGTTTTCTTGTATACAACTTCCACAGGCAGAACATTAACTGTCTGTGTTAATTCCATGATGTTAATTCCGCATGGTGAAATCTTGGTGAAATATCATGCTTAAAGCATATTCTCAATGTAATTGAGTAATTGTGGGTGGATTGGTAAAAGTGAAAGTACACCCGTTGCAACAATTTTAGTTTACCAGTAAGGGAATTAATATTATGAAAAAACATCTATCTTGGAGGAAACTTATGCATAACTTAAGATTTACCAATGCTTTTGTGCTGGTTTTTTTAGCAATTAATTTTTAATAGGTGTACTTAAGAAATATAATTCAATTTAAAATTCAATATAACTTTTTTCGATTTTTTAAAACCTAATGTAGCCATTTGCGGAATCCCGGACCATATATGTAATGTTGTGACCCTATCTAGTACTGGAACTTTCAACACAAAACATGCAAAGATGCTAACGCAAAAGAAACTTTTCAGAGTGTTCAAACAAGGCGTAGCGTCCGCCGGACAAAAAGCCAAAAAGAGAAGTTACCCACGGTGAATGTTTCAACAGACACCTACCGTGGAAACAAGTCAAGTCGAAAGTACGTATTGATGATAATTGGGAACGGAGGAGTTACGGCCAAGTTGGATATTACGACAGACGATTTCGTGATGAATGCTGATCTAAATCCGTTGTGTATGAAATGGCAGTGAATGTGCACGAGACAGGCAATGTTCCTGTATTTGTGGGCAGAACAAAAAAGAAAAGAGAAGGAAGAACTCTTACCTTATTATTACCGGCAGTCACAAAAGAACTCTTACCTTATTATTACCGGCAGTCAAAAAAGAACTCTTACCTTATTATTACCGGCAGTCACAAAAGAACTCTTACCTTATTATTACCGGCAGTCACAAAAGAACTCTTACTTTAGTATTACCGGCAGTCACAAAATAACTCTTACCTTATTATTACCGGCAGTCACAAAAGTGAACAAATAAATCAGGTACTCCAAGAAGACGCGGATGTTATGATGAGGAGAGTTCGGACAAAGCACATTAAAACATGGATATATATCTTCTGGAGACGTACGATTACGCATGGAATAAGCAGGGACAGGGACGGGTGTGTCATCGGGGGTTGAATGTAAAGGGCACACAAGTATCTAACAAAAGATTATGATTGTCCAGCAGGCAGTGATGTACGTAAATGCTGCGTTGCCGATCAAACAGTTCGCTTCCCTGAACAGGAACACTAGTTCGAACTGATGCTTTAATATTATACTCCAGCTTGTTTTAATATCAGATTAGTTAATACGTTCTGCATATGTGTTATTTTACTTCTAAATAGTATTGTTTATTCTTTGCTGGTGTGGTGCGATATAGAAGGCATGAACATTAAATCAACTAGTGAGTGAGTGAGTGAGTGAGTGAGTGAGTGAGTGAGTGAGTGAGTGAGTGAGCGTGCGTGCGTGCGTGCGTGCGTGCGTGCGTGCGAGCGAGCGATCGATCGATCGAGTGTGAGTGAGTGAGTGAGTGAGTGAGTGAGTGAGTGAGTGAGTGAGTGAGTGAGTGAGTGAGTGAGTGAGTGAGTGAGTGAGTGAGTGAGTGAGTGAGTGAGTGAGTGAGGGAACGAGTGGTTGTAGGGTTTGTTCCCCTGGGAAGTAGTTTTATGTGTTACTAGCTGAGTTGCCCGGCGTTGCACAACAAAGACAACCACTGCAAGAGTTTATGGCTCCTTGAACTACCCAGTCAAATGTAAGGCAATACCAATGGCAATATCAACTACAACGTACAACGGCCGGTGGACGTGCACTAATGGTTGGATCTGCCGAAATAGAGGGAGTGCGTTTTCCGCACCCTACTCTACAGGAGCCATGCTTAAACAAAATCATATTGAGCATGCCAGGGACAAGCCACAAGCAGCAGTTTCACCTCCTCCAGTGCAGCCTACCAGCCAGCAAGAGCACGCACGCACGCACGCACGCACGCACGCACGCACGCACGCACGCACGCACGCACGCACGCACGCACGCACGCACGCACGCACGCACGCACGCACACACACACACACACACACACACACACACACACACACACACACACACACACACACACACACACACACACACACATACACACACACGTGTGTGTGCGAGCTTGATTAGAATGTTGGCCCAACCAAGCTGTGCTAGCTGGGTACAAAGTCTGGCTGCAGTTTGCACAAGATTAAGATACTGCTTCAATGTGACTTTATTATTTCCTCAGTCCTACTAAACATTGACTAAGGAACAAATGTGAAGCAAATGTTGGATTTATTTCCTCTCACATACATATATATATATAGGGTGTTTTAAATATAAATATATATGCCTATATGGGTTACTCGTAAGAGCTGAAAAACAGGGGTCGGTCGGAAGCACTGTGGTGAAGCATCGGGGTTTCAACAACGACCTATTTGGCTTGTACTTTACGACTAGTCGACGTCGTGGCATGTAACGCGACTTTGCTGTGATAAGAATTTCCCAACTGTCACAGTACAGTTATTGTGGCATTCCTATCAATGACGTGACACAAAACATGAGTGGAACCATGCGAACGAGTTATTTCAATCACACGGGGCGTGTCTTCATTCTACAACCAACGGTAGTTCGTGGTTTCCTATGTCAGTCATAATGTCATGCATATTCATAAACTGGTAGGTCTACTTTAATTGTGCCGATCGACCGTGATCCAGCACTTGTCCTAGCGTTACGAAGAGAAGAATCTTCCACGAATACTGGGTCATTGCCGATATTATATTGCATCGTTCAAAGGTAAGTTTAGTAGAATAAAACTTACTCGTATAGACCTGTAGTGAAATTCGTGGCGATGGGGTTAAGACAAACGTACAACGCACCCGCGCACAAGGTGTTCCTGCAGCGCCAGCTCAGTTCGGTCGATCTTTTGTTCTGAACTCGGCTTAACATTTTAGGATAAAGTACACTTTCGGTTTAGGAATATGTAATTCAACATAGTAATCGAACCAATGTTCCTGCGTTTAAGTCCTCGCAACACGTGCTTGGTTAGTGCCAAATTGATCTAGCTCCGAAATGTCGATGTTATGTTGACAGTTTTCATATAATTGTGAATTGATAACTGGTTCTGCTCGCTGGATGCTAGGTCAATACTAAACGAATATTGCACAGTTTTGCTATTACGGCGAACGTGTGATAAGCAATATAAACGCAATGTTTATAACTGCCATACTGAAATGCAAATATATACTGTTATGACGTATTCGACTGACTACTCCCAATGGACAACCTTGTCGCAACAATGACTCCATGTTTTTCGTCACCAAGACCTTCGATCCCTTCAATTTTTAGGTCTGGCGCGTGGGTGTCGTGGCTACCCCCGCCGCTGTTCCAAGTCCAGTTTCCCGTAGCCCTACAAAAAGGCTCAACAACAACAAAATGGAGTACACAAATAATTGGCAAATCCATGTAGGCGTTTCGCGTACACAAACATTTGTGCAACAACAACAACAACAACAACAACAACAACAACAACAACAACAACAACAACAACAATATACCAGGTAGAGCCTGCTGCTCCAGCAAGGCACACCCCATCCTTTATGTCCTCTAGACAAACAACCCGGGCTCTCGATTTATGTGCAGGCCACCTACCTGTAAGCCATTTCGCCCTGTGAGGGCTCATCAGAATACCTAACAGGTAGTAATGACTCCCAGTAAATGACTGGTATGCCGGACTCAATCAATGGAGATGAGCCGAAATCTTAGCAGGAATTATACATTCAACTATACTGACTGTGAACATTACAGCCGAATTTCATAGGAGGCCTAATTCATCATCGCCATCTGTTCCCTTCTCTATCATGGATTCAAGGCGTTTAATGTCCCTCTCTGCCAACTGAATTTTAGCTTCCGTGGTTTCTGAGCATCTCTCTCTCCCTCTCCCTCTCCCCTCTCCCTCTCCCTCTCCCCCTTTCTCTCACCCTCTCTCTGTCTCTCCCTCACCTCCCTCCTCTCTCTCTCTCTCTCTCTCTCTCTCTCTCTCTCTCTCTCTCTCCCTCCCTCCCTCCTTCCCTACCTCCCTCCCTCCCTCCCTCCCTCCCACCTCTCTCTCTCTCTCTCTCTCTCTCTCTCTCCCTCCCTCCCTCCCTCCCTCCCTTCTCTCTCTCTCTCTCTCTCTCTCTCTCTCTCTCTCTCTCTCTCTCTCTCTCTCTCCCCCTCCTTCTCCCCCTCTCTCCGTTTCCTTCGTCTCTGCACATGCCTAGACCTCTTATTCATTTTCTGGTTAGCTACAAGCGCAGAACACTCGAGAAGGCTGATTCAAAAAGTAGGTCACACACATGCACAGATATAAATAGAACACCCGTCAGTAAAACAAGACCGCTGAGTTGTCACATGATACAGCGATGCACAAGACCGCTGAGCTCTTATCATTTGTCGCACAATGCAGGGGTAAGACCACAGTTGACCTTCCTGTTTATTGTTTCACACGAATGTAGGGCGTATTAAATTGCGATATGTGAATTTAAAGAATTCTTATGATGTGACATAAGTGCAATTGAGCAGGCATATTCACAGGTTTGTTTGTAGAAGCTATTGGCTGTGAAATGGTGCATTTTTTTTGAGAGTTTAAAAGGCGGAGGGATTTATGGGAATTTTTCTGCTATAGGCCACCTGGGCGCATGAATACAAGGCTATTTTTGTCAAATCTGCGAGCCACTTTGGTAGGACTTGGAACATCATCAAGTTCCACAACATTACTGCCTACAGATGACTCAGCAGGCCGCTTTCTGGCCTTTCTCACTGTCTGTTGTTTCGGTTGCAGTGGGAGGAAACTGCTTCTTTTAATCTTGTTGGGACGAACCACAAAACACTTCTCCTCAAGTGTTCACTTCAAAGAAAACAAGAAAACTATTGCTTGTCGGTGTCCAGTTTTTCTCCTGATTGCCTGCATCCATGCTGCTCGGTGTCCTGGCCTTTTCTTTACTTAATCTTTATCAGTAATAACCTAAATACCACCCCCATTAAGTAGGGTGTGCCATGAAGTTGGATGTGGGACGTTGCCATGGTCCTGCCATTGGTGGGAGGTGGGAGAGGTGGGACCCCTGCCATGGTCCTGTCATTGGTGGGAGGTGGGAGAGGTGGGACCACTGCCATGGTCCTGCCATTGGTTGGAGGTGGGAGAGGTGGGACCACTGCCATGGTCCTACCATTGGTGGGAGGTGGGAGAGGTGGGACCACTGCCATGGTCCTGCCATTGGTGGGAGAGGTGGGACCACTGCCATGGTCCTACCATTGGTGGGAGGTGGGAGAGGTGGGACCACTGCCATGGTCCTGCCATTGGTGGGAGGTGGGAGAGGTGGGACCACTGCCATGGTCCTACCATTGGTGGGAGGTGGGAGAGGTGGGACCACTGCCATGGTCCTGCCATTGGTGGGAGAGGTGGGACCACTGCCATGGTCCTACCTTTGGTTGGAGGTGGGAGAGGTGGGACCACTGCCATGGTCCTACCATTGGTGGGAGATGGGAGAGGTGGGACCACTGCCATGGTCCTGCCATTGGTGGGAGAGGTGGGACCACTGCCATGGTCCTACCATTGGTGGGAGGTGGGAGAGGTGGGACCACTGCCAATGCAGGCTGCTCACTCCAGTATGAACAACCCAACTGTCCACACTTATGACACAACTGCTAATCAATCTGGTGGCCATGCCCCACTAAGAACAAATGACAATGACACATCTTCAAGTTAACTGGTTCCTGATGTCATCGTCGCTGGCTACTAGCAGGATAAGTTTATACTTCTCTGGTAGCCACCTCATCTTTATTGCTTTTGTTTGCCTTATATTGCACATGATGATGATAAGGAGGAAATAAATTTACTTACTTACTTACACATGTTAGACAACTATTTGTAACATGCTATGTTCACACTATAAACAGTACTACCCTATGTGTCATGCAGTGGATGCAACTGTTTCTGCCGTGCAATGAAATGCCGGCCAGTGGTCCACGCCCGCTTCACTGCAGTGAGCTGGCTTATCGCTCTTGTTTATAGCGGAATGATGTAACTCTATGTACACATGTACACTAGTGCACTGGAAAATTCTACATACGCAGGCGTCGCTTCCCACGACGGTTGGCGCAAGTTTGACTCTTTTCGGCCTCGCTGAAGGAGTTCGTTTTGTTTCATTGATGCGGACCGCGCCTTGGATGTCTCGTGTCTCTTTCATCGGGTTGTACTTTTCGATCTCATCGACTATGAGCCGAAACTTTTCATCAGAGATCTTATCATCTAGGAGCGCAGTAGACACGTGGCTTGAAATTATGTTTAGCTTCGCTTTGGCTAGCACACGAATTTCAGCGTGTTTTTTTAGCCTTGATTGCAAGACGGCGACTGACGAATTTGCCAGTCACGCCGAACAGCCCGCAGGCTAGAGCGGCTACTTCTAGGCCCAGAACAATTGGGGCCGCGATAATGGTAAAGAGGAAGCCGACGCCTCCAATACCCAGGCCCATTCTGGCAGGTAGAATGGCTGTGACGACTCCATCACAGGCGTTCACACCGCGATGGTACATTTTGTATAGAGTGGACCACGTGTCCTGCTCTGCTTCAAGTTGTCGCTTGAACAGGTTAATCAGTTGCCGCCTGGATGACTGCGGAGACGATGACTGCGGATACGATGACTGCGGGACGCAGGCAGCTCCGGGTAGAAGGCTTGCTCTATTGAGCCAGCAGACGGCGCAGACGGTTGTTTCATTGTCGGTATTTCGTACTACATACCAAGTTCAATTGCACGGCTAAGGAAGAGCCCATATTTTGACACTTTGTGCTTGAACTGTGTCCTCAAATTATACAGGAATTCGTGCAGTAAATTCTTGAGAATCGCCGATCAGGGCAGACCATGAATTGTTCTGGTATTGTAGACCCAGCAGCGCGCCGTCTGCGATGTTATTCATTGGCAAGTACCCTAGGCCGCTAGACGTGTCACCACTATGTGTGGTTCCTACAAAATGTGACATATGGATAGTGATTGAAGGCATAACCCGGTTTGTAAAGGCGAGAGGGCTGTGGTCCTGCTGAAACTCGTATGTCTTAACAGAGCCACTTGCGCAACTGTACTCAACGCGACACGAACGGTACGACTGAAACAGCTGCGGCGGGATCAACGCGGACACCGGACCGGGACGGCGGGGCGAGCGGGCGCCGCCCTAACTGGAACCCTTATAATTTATTTTGGCGGCTTGGCTCTGGAAGCCGCGACGGCCGTGGCGTTTACGCAGCAGCATTTCAAAACGAAACCACGGCGGACCATCGCTGTTGCCGTGGCTCCCGCAGTCAAGCCAACGATGCAATTGAAGACAGACCCAGACTTGTTTTATATGCAGTGGTGTCACCACGATGTCTACTCCAAGCACGGACGGTAAGATGTTGGTCAACGCGGCCCACCACTCCGCAGTTGTTAGCGGCCTAGCCATAGGGTATGCTCGCCTCAGCAAAATGATCTTCGAAGATCCTACCCGAACCTCGATCTCACCGGCTACGATGTGGCGACCGATGACTTCTGGGATCATGCCTCAGTTAGACTTCCTGGTGTGTTACAGACAAATGTAGGGCACAGTAATTTTAGATATGTGTAATAAAAAATCATATCATCTGACATAACTGCATTTGAGCAGACACATTGGCATGTTCGCTGGTAGAACATGTTAGCAGTGTAACCGTGGATGTCTAGATGATTTAAATAGACGGAAGGATTTTTGGCGATTTATTCGCCACAAGGCACAAAGTAATTTATGCAGAAATTGGTAAATATTGACGGGTATGGCACGTTCAGCCGTTTTAAAAGAGTTAGAAATAGGTGATTTTGACAAAACTCGACCAGCATGTCAATGAGATGATGACAACGGCAGGAAAGAAGTTTCAGAAGTTTTGATGGTCCCGTTTTCTTATAATCATGCAAAACGTTAACATGGTCACCAATGGGAAACGTAACAGTAGGCTGAACCCTTCTGTCGCACTGCTGTTTGGAGGTGCGCTCGTCAACGCACTTGCCTTTAGTGGCAGCGATGTCCTGTTCTCAGTGCTACGGGGTCCGGGGGTTGACGAAGAGCGCAAACTCCACGGCAAAACCGTTGAGTAGCTACAAGCTGCACATGCCCAACGGTCCCGATAAAGAACAATGCGCCTGGACTGGATCAACGAGAAGCTCCGCAGATAAGAACACGCCAAGTACACTTTCCAGATGTCGATGCAGCAATCCGCGAGTATAACCAGGTCATGAGCAAAACATTACCCTGGAGCGTGAACCACAGCTCTACGACTTCTATGTACCGTCGGACAACCAAAAAGACCGCGACATTACCTTTGTTGTCTTGGGAATGGGCGCGACCGCGTTAGTTGCGTACAAACTCACCAAGCAGCTGAAACAGCTTTGTTGGACTCACGCTGAGCTCCTCGCTGTATGGAGTAGACTGGAGTAGTGAGGTGAGGTATTATTTTCGGATTTTGTCTGCACTACTCATAGGCACCGTCATGGGAATCCCAGAATAGCTATACTGTGCATTGCTGGAGGTGAGCCATTGCACCAAATGTCAGAAAATCCCGGGTCACTTAACGTCGAGTATGATTGACGTGGCCCAACGAAGTTTCGAGATGTGGCGACGCGATTCTACCGCTGCCAAAACGTTTGCCCCCATGGTCTTGTCGGAGCCCACTAATCGCTCGATGTCTTTAGGGACAATTTTTGCAGATGCTTGGCCCGTAGAACGGTTTACACGCCTGTTGTAGGACTCAGTGATCTTGGACAAGAAGTCAACCCAGTTGTTTTGTCACTTTGCAAGAACCACCTTTCCACAATTATGCAAAGAGTGAGGTGGAAACGATCGACCCACCCAAAAGGTGCAAGGTTGTTAGGCTCAGTCAGCCGCTTCTTCTTGAGCGGCTCAGCGTACACATAGCGACTGTTATCTTTGCGATCTATCGACCAGTGGCTCCAGGCAAACACACCGATAGCCCTGATCCACCACCTTCTGTCGGGCCCACGAGACTGTCACATAATCATAGTCAGTGAATTGCATTCCCGTGGCAACATCAGCAGATCGATGTCCCTGGATTCGCTTTGCAATATTTGTCTTGGAGAGGTGCATAGGGTCAATGTGGGCTACCAGAACTATATCTAATGACCAATACCGAGCGATGGCAGTGCGGAACCATCGGGCGGTCACCAGGCCCGAATTGGCATCGTGGACAAGTTGTCACCAATCGTCTGCCCATGGTTGGCATGGCCCGTGCGACACCAAGGTCGGCGTTGGAGCCTGTGGCTGCTCGCTTGGCTCATGGTGCGGTTAATGCCATCTCCCCAGCGCACAGTTACGGGCTTTGCGTCCAACTACGCGGTCACCTACTTGCCAAGTGTCATTTGCTGTCTCCACGCCCACATGCGCCTCTTGGACCCATGCGTTGATCCAGCGCACCCCACGAAATGGTCTTGAGACCATGACGGACGGGCATAGCGAAGACGTCCTCCCCAGAGAGGCTGTCCTGACGTAGCTCGTCGTAGAGGGCTTCCATCATCTGCTGTTCCAGCGCTGGCGTAGCAGTACACACCTCGGAGCAATACACACCTCGGAGCAGTACACACCTCGGAGCAGTACACACCTCGGAACAATACACACCTCGGAGCAGTACACACCTCGGAGCAATACACACCTCGGAGCAGTACACACCTCGGAGCAATACACACCTCGGAGCAGTACACACCTCGGAGCAGTACACACTTCGGAGCAGTACACACCTCGGAGCAATACACACGTCGGAGCAGTACACACCTCGGAGCAGTACACACCTCGGAGCAGTACACACCTCGGAGCAATGCACACCTCGGAGCAGTACACACCTCGGAGCAATACACACCTCGGAGCAGTACACACATCGGAGCAATACACACCTCGGAGCAGTGCACACCTCGGAGCAATACACACCTCGGCCCGCGGCGATAGTGGCCGAAGAACTGCAGAGCATCATCGCTGTAATGCGAGAGCGCTTTACGCGGGATAACTTCACTGGCCAGTTTCTCCACACACTCCGTAGCGCGCTCGTACCGCTGCTGAGTCCACTTCGCGCCATCGTCGGGCTGTTCTCCTACGATCGTCGGGCTGCTCTCCTACGATCGTCGGGCTGCTCTCCTACGATCGTCGGGCTGCTCTCCTACGATCGTCGGGCTGCTCTCTTACGATATCGCCAGGCAAAGCCCGTCGCACACGTATTACCAGGCCGGCCGCTATGCCCTGAATGTATATACAATTCTTACAACAAGGGGCCAAACGATCAACCATTAACCACTGACATTAACTACTACACCACCACCAACCACCACGACATTAACCACTGACCAATAACACTATATATTTGTTGTTGTTGCACAAATGTTGTGTGTACGCGAAACTCCTACATAGATTTACCAATTATTTGTGTACTCCATTTTTATTGAGTCTTTTTTATTGGGGTAGGGGAAACGAGGCCGAGGACACCGGCAGCGGTAGCCACGGCACCTATGCGCCATACTCAATTGTTTGTTGAACTGAACTGTTTTGACTTCAGCCCATAACGGGATGGTTCCAAAACTGTAATTTCAGAACCAACAAACAATATTTTGCAACCACGTATATCATATTCACTCCATTAACAGTTATCGTACCATCCTAACAGTTCGGAAGCTTTAAAATGTAAACATTGACTATAATGCGTACTATGCTTAAAACTAGGGAAAGTCGACTTTATTCTCCGTCGAGATACATGTTTCTATAGAAGTGTAACAAATAAAGAACAACCAAGAAGAAAAAGGATGGAAGAGAGTGTGTTCTGTAAACCTTATGTCAGCGGAGACTCAGTGTCAGGCCTGGTGTCTGTTATAGAGCCCACATTCCTTTGTAACAGCAAAGTGGGCCGAACAAGGTTTGTTTTCAATAAACGCCATCCATTTAGCTTTTTTCATATCTATATTATTGTTGAATGCATAAACATATATGTAATGTTGAGACTCTATCTAGTAGCCGCGTGTATTTGACATGTGGAACATTCAACACGAAACAAGTAAAGATGTTGATGCATAATCTATACTTTTGGGGGATTTCAGATATGGCACAGAGGAATCAGAACAATAAGCCAAAGAGGGAGAAAGCAACCCACTATGAAATATTCAACAGAGACGTGCCGTTTGAACACTTTATATCCAATGAATGTGTTAATGAAGATTGGGAACTGAGGAAAGACGGTATTGGGTATTACAACAAAACATTTTTTGATAAATGCCGATGTAGACCATCTGTGTACGAAATGGCTGTGAATGTCCCCGGGAGTGGCAACGTTGCAGTGTATGTGGGAAGGACAGAAGACATATGTGACAGGATGGACGCTTACGCTGATACCGGCAGTCACAAAACTGAACAAATCGACGATGTACTTAACAAAGGCTTATTTGTTATGATGAGGAGTGTTAAACGAAAACACGCAGAGGAAGTAGAGGACGCTCTTCTGGAGAAGTACGACTACGCGTGGAACAAGCAGGGACAGGGACGGATACGTCATCGGGGGTTGATTGTCGATGGCATAAAAGTATCCAACAGCACGTATTGATGGTCCAACAAGACACTGAAGTCTGTAAACGCCGATTGAACAGTTAGCTTCACTGAACTGGAAACTAATTTAAATGATGCCTTAATACTGTTCTCTGTAGCTTGTTTTAACATCAGATTATACCTAGCGCATTATGCTTACGTGCCGTTTTACGTATATTTAGTTTTATATATTTTGTTGATATGATGCGATTACAGAGGCATAGAAAGGAGAGGCAACTAGGACGAACGAGTGATCTTAGGATTTGTTCTCCTAGGATTAACTTTTATATATTATGTGCAAAATAATGCTTATCGTCAAGGCACTGTTATTATCTGTGTCTGTAATATATTATCTGTGTCTGTAATATCTCGTGGGAATATGCAGATTATACACAGTGCTTTTTAAAATGTTTACTGCACATGAAATTTGACAAAGGATATGCTTTTCAAAGCCGTTACTACAAGTCACTATGACTGTTGTACTACTATCTACTTACCACAAATAAAAGGTAAATAAATAGTAGTTTAATAATGGCATGTCTTTCAGCTCAAAGTACGTACTACTAATATTTTGAACAGGAATAAATATATAAATTACAGTGTAATAATAATAATGTTACAAATGATACATGTGTGCATTGTTCAGCTAGCATTTTACCATGATTTTTTCATCTTTTATATAGGGATGTATGTTACAGTGTTATTGGAAAAATCCACAGCCTATGTGTAAATGTGACTTTTAGCTGTGTCTGCAATTATATACCTGGTGGTCATTGTTCTAACATATATACCTGGTGGTCATTGTTCTAACATATATACCTGGTGGTCATTGTTCTAATATATATACGTGGTGGTCATTGTTCTAACATGTAGTCATCGCCTGAAAATGTAGTACATTATATACAACCAGTTTAATTGTAATTAATGATGTACATCAATCTAATAAAATGTGTACGTGATCGTTCCTATCCTATGTGCGTGGACAATCTGAACATACTTTCTGTGATCGTTCCTATCCTATGTGCGTGGACAATCTGAACATACTTTCTGTGATCGTTCCTATCCTATGTGCGTGGACAATCTGAACATACTTTCTGTGATCGTTCCTATCCTATGTGCGTGGACAATCTGAACATACTTTCTGTGATCGTTCCTATCCTATGTGCGTGGACAATCTGAACATACTTTCTGTGATCGTTCCTATCCTATGTGCGTGGACAATCTGAACATACTTTCTGTGATCGTTCCTATCCTATGTGCGTGGATAATCTGAACATACTTTCTGTGATCGTTCCTATCCTATGTGCGTGGACAATCTGAACATACTTTCTGTGATCGTTCCTATCCTATGTGCGTGGACAATCTGAACATACTTTCTGTGATCGTTCCTATCCTATGTGCGTGGATAATCTGAACATACTTTCTGTGATCGTTCCTATCCTATGTGCGTGGACAATCTGAACATACTTTCTGTGATCGTTCCTATCCTATGTGCGTGGACAATCTGAACATACTTTCTGTGATCGTTCCTATCCTATGTGCGTGGACAATCTGAACATACTTTCTGTGATCGTTCCTATCCTATGTGCGTGGACAATCTGAACATACTTTCTGTGATCGTTCCTATCCTATGTGCGTGGACAATCTGAACATACTTTCTGTGATCGTTCCTATCCTATGTGCGTGGACAATCTGAACATACTTTCTGTGATCGTTCCTATCCTATGTGCGTGGATAATCTGAACATACTTTCTGTGATCGTTCCTATCCTATGTGCGTGGACAATCTGAACATACTTTCTGTGATCGTTCCTATCCTATGTGCGTGGATAATCTGAACATACTTTCTGTGATCGTTCCTATCCTATGTGCGTGGACAATCTGAACATACTTTCTGTGATCGTTCCTATCCTATGTGCGTGGACAATCTGAACATACTTTCTGTGATCGTTCCTATCCTATGTGCGTGGACAATCTGAACATACTTTCTGTGATCGTTCCTATCCTATGTGCGTGGATAATCTGAACATACTTTCTGTGATCGTTCCTATCCTATGTGCGTGGACAATCTGAACATACTTTCTGTGATCGTTCCTATCCTATGTGCGTGGACAATCTGAACATACTTTCTGTGATCGTTCCTATCCTATGTGCGTGGATAATCTGAACATACTTTCTGTGATCGTTCCTATCCTATGTGCGTGGACAATCTGAACATACTTTCTGTGATCGTTCCTATCCTATGTGCGTGGACAATCTGAACATACTTTCTGTGATCGTTCCTATCCTATGTGCGTGGACAATCTGAACATACTTTCTGTGATCGTTCCTATCCTATGTGCGTGGATAATCTGAACATACTTTCTGTGATCGTTCCTATCCTATGTGCGTGGACAATCTGAACATACTTTCTGTGATCGTTCCTATCCTATGTGCGTGGACAATCTGAACATACTTTCTGTGATCGTTCCTATCCTATGTGCGTGGACAATCTGAACATACTTTCTGTGATCGTTCCTATCCTATGTGCGTGGACAATCTGAACATACTTTCTGTGATCGTTCCTATCCTATGTGCGTGGACAATCTGTACATACTTTCTGTGATCGTTCCTATCCTATGTGCGTGGACAATCTGAACATACTTTCTGTGATCGTTTCTATCCTATGTGCGTGGACAATCTGTACATACTTTCTGTACATTGGTAAACCATGTCTCTAAACACAACGAATGGACTTACAGTAATTAAAAGTTAACTGGACCCCATCCTTCTTGTGTGTGTGTGTGTGTGTGTGTGTGTGTGTGTGTGTGCGTGCGTGCGTGCGTGCGTGCGTGCGTGGGTGCGTGCGTGCGTGCGTGCGTGCGTGCGTGCGTGCGTGCGTGCGTGCGTGCGTGCGTGCGTGCGTGCGTGCGTGCGTGCGTGCGTCCGTCCGTCCGTCCGTCCGTTACTTGGCTATATTCTGATATTCTGATAAACATATGTACGTGTATCTCCATACAAACGTGTATGGATTCACATAAAACACACACGCCAGCACGCACGCACGCACGCACGCACGCACGCACGCACGCACGCACGCACGCACACACACACGTCCTACACTTCGAGACTCGAACAAAAACAAACACCAGCATGTGGTCTTGACATGCAAGGATGTCCGCTGACGATCCCGAGTCCTCGAGGTCAGCTTTGTCATTTATGGTCAGCTTCACTGTGCTTTGGATCTGCGTTCACTCATTACCGTGTGAATGATAACTTCTTCGTTCATGTGGTGAACCTTTACTGGTTCTACACATACTGGTATTCAGCTCAGATAAATAAATTACATAAATAAAACATTTGGTTAGGGAGAAAGAATACAAAGAAGACTATATATAATACTAAATAACTACAGTAAACAATTATATGCACGTGCCTGCCTATTTTCAAGTGAACGTAACTCTGGGCACTTGCCGTGTGGAATCGATTTACATTCCAACACATCAACATTTGTACATACAGTTGAACGAACATCATGGTACACGTCACATAGCATCTAAACAAGTGTTAAATAACCATTAAGCTCCATTCTAAGGTATTTTCTTATATACTGCTGCTGTTAAAAGATTTCGTGTGTTTTTACGCAGCTCGATACCCCGTTGACTCCCGGTGTATTTGTATTTACAATGAAATGGGGACACGTTCATGCGGCCCTTTCTCTGTTTGTATAAATACACCAACTACTTGGTAGGTTGGTAACGGGCAACCCAATTTTATTTATATCCAACAAGAATTGTCACTGTGCACACAACAATAGTGACAATGTATGCCACAAATTGTGCACAGCCTGGTGTATTACTGATTAAGCTGGCATGTATGACCAATTAGTAAACAATACCAGATTAGATTTCACATTAGTGATATTTTCTACTGTAGCTAGCAAATTGTCAAAGACACTCTTTACCAAAAACCCTTGCTGCTCTTATACAAAGCGACAGCATACAAAAAAGGAAAAAATACCTTTGTGCAGACAAGCATACATAATTATATGTATATAGTGCTAGCTAGAGTATTTACAATGATATACACAAAAGTGGGGGAATAAACTCTCTTACAACGATACACACAAAAGTGGGGGAGTAAAACCCCAATGATATACACACAACATTTGGGGGAATAAACCTCTTGATACAACATTCAGATCAATTAGATATCTAGACATGTTGTCACGTAATATGCGAGTTTAGAAAGCATATCGACACAGAAGTATAAATACATCGGGAGGGTGTCTTCTATACTGCTGCTGTTAAAAGATATTCAAGACCCAGATGAAGCCAATTTGATGATGTTTATTGATGCAGTTGGCGGATGTGAAACTGCACAGCATAAATGGGCAGGAAAATGTCTGCCAATTTGTTACATAACAGCGGCCCATTTTCCAGCATATTATGTATGCCTTCTCATACAAACATATTATGTATGCCTTCTCATACAAACATATTATGTATGCCTTCTCATACAAACATATTATGTATGCCTTCTCATACAAACATATTATGTATGCCTTCTCATACAAACATATTATGTATGCCTTCTCATACAAACATATTATGTATGCCTTCTCATACAAACATATTATGTATGCCTTCTCATACAAACATATTATGTATGCCTTCTCATACAAACATATTATGTATGCCTTCTCATACAAACCTCACAATAAACCACCGATATGACAAAACACAAGTAGGGTGTTTATTATAACTGTCTGCACTTCTTTATTTGTTTTTGTTCTGTGAAAGTCAACAAATTAGGCTTCCGCGCATCATCTTCGTGTCCAACATACCCGCATTCTGCAGAGATAACTGCGCGGTCTCTACAAAGTCTATTCTTGCGATACAAGTTTATCAGAAAACTCATCAAACATTGAGTAGCACAGTTAGATGGCTGATAGTAAATGTATCAAATGTATTTCATAATCTATTATTGTGTGCTCCACTTAACACTTTCTGTACTCGTGATCTTAGCTGCTTTTCCTTGCGAAATTATTTAACTCTCCCATCTCCGTCGTGTGCGGGATATTTCTTTTCGAATGATTGTGGCTCAGTAATTATTGCAAATACTGATAGGCAGACACCAATTCCGCTTCATGACATCGTGTAACGATGACTGGGTTATGTCATGCAAGAAGAACTTTACCAAAGAACTTTATTCACTACGGCGACCAGAATACACGATTAACAGTAACTGAACTCGACGATAATTCACAGGTCAAACTATTCTAAATGCTGAGTGTAACATTACATCAATGGCTCAACGTTCACCAATGTGGTTTCACCACAGTATGCTCAGTCATAGCATTTGGAAGGAAGATGAAATATGTTTTGAGTCAAGTAAGCCCTATGAAGATTTACCAGACAGTGACTATTTTATGCAAATGGATGAATTTTTAGATTCGCTGCATGAGATCCATCTGCCAAGTGAAGTCGTAGCACAGAATCCCCCACACCAAATATATGCGAATAACGGCGTCTCATACAACCAGAGTACTTTAACCAGGTCCCAGCTTCGTTGGATTGGATACATAGTTCCTTAACAGTGGCTAAATTCTACAGCCGTCGGTTAGGTACGGGAATTCTACTGCCGCCGGTTAGATACGGGAATTCTACAGCCGCCGGTTAGATACGGGAATTCTACAGCCGCCGGTTAGGTACGGGAATTCTACAGCCGCCGGTTAGGTACGGGAATTCTACAGCCGCCGGTTAGGTACGGGGATTCTACAGCCACCGGTTAGGTACGGGAATTCTACTGCCGCCGGTTAGGTACGGGATTCTACAGCCGCCGGTTAGGTACGGGAATTCTACTACCGCCGGTTAGGTACGGGAATTCTATTGCCGCCGGTACAAAAGCACTGTTTGAAGGAAAACATTTTGTTTTAGAACGAATACACATATATTATAGTCATAACAAACATGTTTATCATTTCGTTTCTAGCGTTGCAATTTTGCGACACAAATTTAATTGATGACGTTATTAGAAGATTTCGCACTGCGTCGATGGCGCCATTTTGCTTTGTTTGTTGCACTTGAATGCGTCACGAAATTCTGACATCTGGCTTAAAGCACCATTCAACCTACAATGACAATAATACATTCTCAAAACATCGTGCAACATACTAATATACGCGCACGCACGCACGCACGCACGCACGCACGCACGCACGCACACACACACACACACACACACAGTATATCATAGCAAACTCTCAATCAAGCGAGCTGCTAAGTCGGAACGGGATAAGTTTTATAAAGACAGGCAAACATTAAGTTGAGCTTAGACTCAAACAGCATGTCCGTATCATATTGGCACGTGTAGGGCTAGGTGTTTACCAACAGATTTTCATTTGGTGAGCGATTATGGCCAGACTACGATACTCGTGACGTAGGGTTATCTAACAGTTTGGCGCGGCCCATGGAATTAACATGTTGTCTGTTCAACAAGGTTTTCCTAGTAAACCATTGGCGTGATATTCTTGATTGTTGATGCAAATGGTTTTGTTTTAATAACTCTTATAGGTGCACAGACCCAAAACCTTGACTCGTCGGCAGTCGGCAGGGATGGATGTTCAGATAGGTATCGCCCTCTAACTGATATGAGTGTATTATATTTAGACGCTTTTTCGTATAGTTTCCGTAATAGCGGGGACGGATATATAATTTGACCAACGGGGGGGGGGGGGGCATCCACCCCTACATCCGGGGAATGCATTTACTATTCTTTAAATGGTGTATTCCGGGGCAATACGTTGTGAAAATATGCTCAAGTGGATGATCTGTAAACCACCGTGGATCATTTTATTATCATATTAATTAAACGAACAAATCAAAATCAAATCAAGGACCACGTTGAACCGTTTAATGTATTAGTGTATTGTACGTATATGTGTGGTTACTATGCACCAATCAGTAGCAGTTCAATGAGCACTCGGAGGATTAAGAAAAACATTACGTTTTTTGGGTGCTTCCTGCTGAACTGGTCAATAATTGCTTTGATGTCGAGTTTGATGTCTTTGTGTACACGAAGTAGTACCAACGCACTGAGGCGTTCCTGGCGCCTGGTGCTCTGTGTTACGGTTTCCACCAGTTTGAGCGTAGAATGTGTACGGTCCGCTCCAGCACTTGTGACTGATAATAGCATTAGCAAGTGAAACATGCGGAAAAGATTTGGAAACATGGAGTTGGATGTTGCACTCATTGTTTCCTGTAGATTATAGGTCCTTGTTTCTTCTGACGAATGCCACTTTTTCTTCCCCAGTCTGACTTCAGCTGACATGGACGCTGGAGGAGGCAGGTCACGGCTGTAGCATTCGTGGAGGTCGGTTATGTTAGCATAGCTTGCCACGTTATTGGGTAGGAACTTAAGGCCGAGTATGGCTTTCCTTGTTATCGCACTGAATCTCGTGTCAAATTCCTGGAGAAGGTGGTCTAAAAATGGTACGAATACAAAGCGTCGCCAGTATATTTCTAGGGTGTCTGTCTCCACGTTGTTTGTCATGGTCTGCCTCCCACTGTGCCTTTGTATCGAGATCGCTGTCACTGTTCCAGCAATGTTGACCGTCTCTCCAGTCGTCTTGTCTCACTGTACTCCGCATCTGCATTTTGTCTATGTCTATGTCGATAATGATGTTCTTTACCAGAGTGACTTCTTCGTAGCCCGGAGAACATCCTGCGTACTCCGTCATTGTTTTTTAGCTCCATTTGTTGCCCTCGTTGTTCAGTCAGACAACCAAGGTTGGCTTCATACATTTCACGAAACTCGTCCAGTGTAGTGTGTCGTTCCACCCGCCTTGTTTCACACAGTAGTTTCACCTTTCCAACGCCCACTTCCTTCAAACTTTCACGCTTCCTCTGGATGTTGATCTCTTCTGTAGATTGCTCTAGTCATCGTTGTCTCTTGGGCGAGTATTTGAAGAATATAGCCAGGGTATGTAGGGTAGACGTTATGTTTTGTACTTCAGGACCCGTGCATGCCTTGGGTAGAGCCAAATTCAGGCTCTCAGCTTAATTAAAGTTAATTATGAAATAAGAGTAAAGCCCAAAACATTTTTTTTAAAGCAAAACGGGGGCGTGCGCCCCCACGCCCCCCTCTGGATCCGAGCCTGCGTAATAGGGGACGTAAGTATCGCGACCTAGTTATAGTTCTGGCGTCCAGGGGCGACTTCGGCTGTTTTGATGCCTGAGTAAAGACTAGGATCATATTTTGTGTTTTGTGCACTCATAGAACTGACGCCAAACGGTGTAAATATGTCTGATTTTAGACCGATGAAAAGATGTTAACAACTGGATAAAATGTATTATCCAGTGTATCGTGTTCTTATTAAAGTGTGCCGAATTGAACAACGCGTCAGTTGAAACTACAATCAACGAATGCATGATCATTGGTATTAACACAAAACAACCTGCTTTGCTCTTTTATGTTCCACGTGACCCTACCTAATGAGAATTTTGCCGTAATTGTGTAGTCCGTGTTGTCAAAGACAACATTTAAACCACGTTGGAATCATCATATCTCACTGGCTTTTATTTGGCTACCATTGAAGCACTGTTGGAATTCTATGTTTTATTACTTACATAATATCGTCGGGTATATAGTGATTTCTGGCCCACATGTATGCACGTTCATCTCGTTCCAAGAAACACCTCGTCTACAAAATACATTAACAAACTATTTATAACTATGCACGCACGCACGCACGCGCCTACATGCCTACTGTGCACGGCAGTAAATTTTAGGCATGTAAGACATGTGCCCAACATGGTTTTGTGTTTTGCGTTTTGTAGCAAGAGAAGACAAACGTTTAGGTCATAATTACTGGCCAAACAACTATCGATACAATCATTATTAACAATAATAGACTTAATGATTCTTCAGCCGTCTGTGTTCTACCTGAGCTGTGGCTACGAAGAACGCTTGCTCCAGTGTAATGCCAAGTCCGGCTGGAGTAGGCCGCTGCTCGTGGTCATTCGCCCACTTCTTGTAAGCCTGTTGGCACACATCAGACGAAGATCATTGATGTGACAAGATGTCTTTCACCGACACCGCGACTAAGATAATGGTTGAATACTAAGTGGAAACTAAGATGGAATGCGGATATAGCATTGACGGAGACAACCTGTCCTATATAAGAGCCAAAGGATTAGGCATTCATATTCCCGGCTGACGGCATAATGGGTTACAGGTAGCTTTTTCGAAAGGTTTAGCATAAAAAGTCGGGCAGGATGGAGATAAGTAAGTACACGAATCCTAGTAGGAGGAATCATCTTCGTGAACCATTGATGAGGTGGATCCACCCGTGTAAAGTGGAATGAACTTTGTCAAGTTTGTCGTTTGAACTTTGTCAGTGAGAAACCTTGCCAACATTTCTCTCAGTTATATTGCTAAATTCGGCTTAAAAACTGTGTTCAGCTCTGCACAACTATGCGGGTTTACAGACATTTTCATTTGTAATCTTAAAATAAGACATACTAGGACTACAGTAGCTCTTCTTTGTACCAAACACATAGAAGGGTCATGCTTTTATATTTGATCCATCAACAAAATTCGGAATATCCGAGTTTAACACAATTGTATTTCATTTTCTTTTAGCTATATCTTTGTATTTTGCTATTGTCTAATATCACAAAAGCTGAATGGTTCCAGGATATGTAATTCATCTCGCTTATGATTCAGTTTCAGGACTTGAACGTATCTTTGAGCACTGTGACACTTACTCTGTAGGCCAGCCGCAGTCCAGCGACTCGCCTGATGGCTTGACTGTAGTCGTACTCTCCCGACACGTCAACCTATCGGATCGAAAAGAAGAACGCCAAATTCCACAATTAATGTTGTCCGGCAGAGTGAACCAGCTTTATCAGATGGACGTACATTATGTGTTGTTATGTTATATGTTAACGATTGGTAAAATGTAGTATGCACGCTGTGTGAACTACAGCAAATGTTCCATCATAATAATAATAATAATAAAAAGACTTCTTTGGCGCCAATATCCTCGGAAAATCCGAGCTCAGTGGCGCAAATAGCAGATGAATATGGAGAGCGCGTGTTGTGGTCCTCTACACATCCGACGCATTCCTAGCGACACACTAGAATTCTAAAACACCCCTACACCCAAACCACATAAATCTTAAGTTGAAACTGAACCCAAACAACAACTTGTTATAACCTTCGGCCTCTCCTCGTTTACCCACCGTTCTCTTGGTGCCGTCAATGAGGTACGGTCCCGCCTTGAGCGTGCTGTAGTAATCGCGGAAACAGCCGGCTTTCTTGTCGAACTCTGCCGTCGTCTCCGCTGTCCACCAGTCGCCGTACGTTCCATTCACCCAGCGGAAACTTCCTGCAACGTCATGCTCCGTTGGTCAGTAATTTTTCAGCATGATCCTGCGTTTGCTATTGCGTTTAAATACTGTTTAGCTAAACAGTCCTGATCGTTATTAATCTCTACTTGGACATAAGTTAGGTCAGAACGACTCCATGTCGTTGTTCCCGTTTTGTATGACAAGATAATATAATTGCAGCATATTGTCAGGCTGTGAAAGCTAGAGCAAAACAAATATATAATTCAGTGACTCTCCATCAAAGAGCAACCGAGACACGCCCCGTATAACGGTTTGTTAACATCTCTATACATCTTACCATACTCGTCTATCGCGTTCACCGCTTCCTCGCCAAACATCGACCCCAAGCCGGCGAAGTTGAGGAAGGGTTCTGACGTCAGGCCGTAAACGGGGAACTGCAGCGCCCCTGGCGGCACATACACTTCGTTGTACTGGTAGATGAAGTGTGGGTGGACGGAGAAGGCGAGTGTGTGCACGCTGGTCATCCACACGTAGTACTTGAGACTCACTTTCAGCGCCATATTCGCTAGGTGGCGCCTGAAGCGGTTCACTCGTACGAGATTCGTCAGGTAGCCTTCCGATTGGTTGATGTTCAGCTGAATTTATTCCTTGTTTATTTCAACATTGTAGTGTGTAATAATAGTTAATTTTCTGCTTTAATTCGTATTTAATATGCATTCATATAGCTATCATAAAATGCAACTCGATGCATTTAGTTGTAATAACAATATAATGACGTGTAGAAGGTCTTCGGCGAGAGAGCCACGTTACTGTAATGCTTTTATAACCAAATGTTTTCTATCAAACGTGTGTTTCATTGTTTTGAGATACCATAATCACAGAGGAAAAGCCGTATAAATTTGTTTGACATGATTGTATGCACAATTAGTTAGCTACCTTAGCGTAGAAGTTGTCCACCTTCTCCTCGTCCGAGTAGTAGTTTGTGAATGAAACCAACACTTTGGTGGCGCGCAACTAAAATCAAAATACTAAACAACGTTACACGTTGTCTTCTCGTTCTGGTGTCATTGGTTCATGTGACTTTACTAGTGTCCCTTTGCCTTCCGTGTCATTGCTACTGGCCTTTTACCTCCCGCGTAGTTGCTAGTATGTCCTTCTTTGTCATTGCTAGTGTCCTGCTGACTCCTGTGACATCGCTACAATCATTCTTTGATAATCACGGTTTACAGTTTGTAACATAATGTATTTCTTTTCTCTTTTCTTTTTTCACATTGCACGCACAATGTTAAAAACTATCTAGGTCAAGAATGTCATGTTCAGTATTGCTCTCTTTAAATGCTGAGACTGTGTGTAACTTAAAATTCTTATAATAAAAGAAATCTGGAAACAACGTTAATTTGTAGAACCTACCGTTTGTTTCGCTCGCTTCTTCGTGACGTCGTCCATCCATGTCAATTCATCGACACGACTGAGTAAAGTCGTTTTGACAGCGTTCATTAGATTCATCACCTATGTAGGGTGTAGTATTTCGTACTTTTATACAAAATAGATATATGGACATACGCTGATTTTGTATTGCAGCGGGACACAATGAAAATCCGTGATCACATAATGCACTGCTGAGTTCTTTCCGTTGCACTATTCCAACCGCTAATTGACCCATAGATGTAGACGTTCAAGCAACATTGTCTGTCATAAACGCATCCACATGTATTAATGGGTTGCGATGCATTCGTCTTTCATTAAGCCCGGACTACACATACAAACAAACCGTCGTGAGTCGGCTATTCAGCTGATCCACGACCGTCGTGGATTCCGGATGTCCGATCCAAGACGAATTAGTTGCATGTGACGGCTCCCGTCGGCACAAAATCGTCGATCCACGACTGGTTTGGAGGATTCGAAAATCGAATCGGCTGATCGACGACAGTTGCATATGTAGCAGCGCAGGAGTCGCCGACTACGCTCCAAGTTGCATGTGTAGCCGTTGTCCACGACGTAACTAGATCGTCGGCGATCCGCCAGCCAATCACATTGCAGCATGACACATGACAACGACGACACAGAATATACACTATTTTACATAATCATCAGAATGGCGAACAAGAGCGACAGTGTGTGTGTGTGTGTGTGTGTGTGTGTGTGTGTGTGTGTGTGTGTGTGTGTGTGTGTGTGTGTGTGTGTGTGTGTGTGTGTGTGTGTGTGTGTGTGTGTGTGTGTGTGTGTGTGTGTGTGTGTGTGTGTGTGTGTGTGTGTGTGTGTGTGTGTGTGTGTGTGTGTGTGTGTGTGTGTGTGTGTGTGTGTGTGTGTGTGTGTGTGTGTGTGTGTGTGTGTGTGTGTGTGTGTGTGTGTGTGTGTGCGTGCACAATCACCGATTGGTGGCCCAGTTGTATGTCTAGCCGCTCCAATCGGGCATCCTGGAGTCGGCGATTGCGAATCGGCGACTAATAAGTTGTATATGTAACCGCACTGATCTCACGACGGTTTTGGTTGTATGTGTGGCCGGGGCTTTAGTTGAAGACACTGAAGGGTGGTGTGCCTCCATACACCAAACACAGTCTAACACTCCTCGTATTCAAACAGGCATTTTAAAAGAAAAACATCTAGTTGAATAATTGATACACATGTTTTCTTCATATTCGTTGATATACAATTTAGTTGCTGTCACTGACTTTGCGCCACAATAATCGTGACGTCATACAACATATGGCACATGTTTAAACATTACGGGGGAAGATATGGGTAATACACTTGCAACTAATAACTGGTGTCAAAAATGACGCATGCGCAACTCGTACCTGCGTGTGATTGGCTGTTCCGAGGTGCGCGCGCAGCAGCTGCAGGGCGAGCTCGGTTGTGAAGTGGAACTGTGTGTAAGACAGGCAGTATTCCCAGGTGGAGTGAAATTCCGTCGAACCATACTGTGATTGTGTAAATTTCAGCTTGGCGAATTTGTAGTCGCTCGACAGCTGCTGTGAGTAGGTATCTAGCAGGCGCCACACCATGTAGTTGTTCATGATTCTGAACGAGAGGTGTCGTACATTGCAGAATTACTTATATAAAAGTACTTTGTAATGTCCATTTTAACAAATACACGCACGCACGCACGCACGTACGCACGCACGCACGCATGCACGCACAGTTGCACACACACTCGCGCGCGCGCTCACACACACGAACCTATAAATAAAACGAAAACAATTGAAATTGAACGCAGTTGTTGTTGATGTTTTGACACATAATCGTCATAATAGTAGTAGTAGTAGTTTTGATGATGATGACGACGACGAAATTGATAATAGTACTGGTGATGACAAAGGAGACGACGACGACGATTATGAATGGTACTGTTTTTGATGATCGATCGACTCATAAGTGTAATTGCTTATGATGCCCTAAGATAAGCTGAACGAGTTAAAATGTTGCATAAGGTTAAACAATCTGTAAATAGAACAAAGTACAGTAGCTGAGTTTACCTTGATGTTTGTCGCGACTCGTTGCGTAGCATCGCGTTGACGCCAACAAAATAGGCAGTTTGACTGATCTCGGCCTCGGTATCTGTCGTGATGTCCACTTGGTCGAAAAACGTCCGCAGCGTCAACAGCCAGTTAAACTGAAACATCGACATGAAGTATTTATGCTTATTATTTCACAAGAGTTAATAAGATTTGATAAGGATAGTCACCCAAAGTAAAACGTTCCAGATGGCACGTGGACGAGTAAGGCTCATCGAGAGTCTAACAATGAGTACCCAGTGTGTAGCCAACCGTTGTTAGATATCTGTCAATTCTGTTTGTCTCAAGTATGTGCGGCCTTATTTGAGTAAATGTGTACACACTCTTGTGTCTTTGTGTAGGATCAATCAAAACACTTTTCGTTAAATATATTATAATCCATTATCTCCTATCACAACTCGCTACCTGAATATATAGTGCAATTTCATGTAATATTCATTCGTCGCGATGCCGTTTCTTCAGAATGGTCGTTTCGAGAACGTCGCTGAACATTACACGGACGAATAAACGGACGAAATAGCAAACCTACGTTAACCGTTGCAACGACAACCCGTGGTTTGGCGCGCTACAACTACACTCCTAGGCACAAACCTGAGTGAAGTTACGAGCTAGCTCTCCCACGGTCGTCTTTTTCGTCTGCCACCAATTAGATAGAGTTCGAGTGTCCGCTATTATCTACAACGCAGAACTTCTTTTGTAAACATTACTTAAACAGTCCAACCGTCTATATGGGACCGCCCGATCCACCACCCACCCACCCACCCACCCACCCACCCAAAATCCACCCACCCACCGAACACACTCTCACCTTAGCCAACTTTGCCTCCTGACCATAGGCATCACTGACAAACTGCTCAATTCGCCGATTCTTCTCACTTGTATTCAACGTGACGTTGGCGTCACGTAGCAGAAAACCTGCCATTGTTCGCATGTATTCCTTGTACGCATCTTGTGTCTAAAACAGAATAGTTTGCACTTTATCAATATTACTCATATTGCATACATTTCTGAACGACAATTTTTGCACCGGTGTTGAGAAAACATCGTTCAACTGAAGACTGCCTATAACTAAATAAGCACAACTGTTACATTTAGAGACGGTAAATACCTCACCACTTATGTCGTTCCTACCCGAGAGTCGAGAGATACTCACAGCCGCCTTGTCTCCGTCGTGGTAGTTTCGGAACCTCATGCCCAGGCGCCCACTTGTAATCTACAAAGACGTGTTACGGCAGGTAACTATTAATCAGTTGAAATACACAGCTGTCAACTCCTGGAGGGTTCTTAGACGTAAGTAGTTTTCCCAGCCAGGGTCCATGGGCCGCAGACAATGAAGTCCCCCAGCACATGGACCTCAATGAATGTCAAGAGCATTTGGAAACATGCGAAGACACTTTATATTCAAAAAGTAAAGCAAAGCTCTTTTTCAACCCGTGTTTACACCGCTGTTCAACAGGAAACATAATTTGTTGCTGGTCAGCTGTTGACATATCAATATAATTAAATAAAAGGCGGATACTACCAGTAAAAAACGGAGGCCTTCGCTTGCGATGTACATAAGTAGATTCTGTATATCATTTTCGCAAAAACAAATACATCATCTGAGGTATTCATACCTTTGCCGTGGAACCTTCTCATTTAACGCAACACAGTGAGTCTAGCGGCTTACGCGTGAGAGTTGACGGAATGAAAATACGCGACATAAATCGCGGATCTCTTCCTATGACCCCAGTCATGATGAAGTATCAGTAAGTATCAGTAAGTATCATTAAGTATCAGTAAGCTACACCAGACACGAACCATAGGCGGCAATGATTAGTGTTAAATTTAATTTCTCGCATTGATTTTTTAAAAGCATTTCACTTATGCACTCTATACTAGTATAAATCTACAATATCAACTCACCTTTTGTATACTTTTTATTGTCCAATCGGTCATTTACTTATCTTCTGTATGTGCAATGCTATATGTGTTTATGTGCACTTTTCTGTAAAAACCCGTGAATGGGTCATCAGCTCTGAATTTGTTGGTGTATAATTAAAGTGTCTTTTTATCATTATTTACTCTTACATGCTGGTTATAATCGGCCGGCCTGCTACAGTGTAATGCCTAAACGTTGACTCTGTTGTGTACTGCTGCTACAGTGTAATGCCTAAACGTTGACTCTGTTATGTACTGCTGCTACAGTGTAATGCCTAAACGTTGACTCTGTTGTGTACTGCTGCTACAGTTTAATGCCTACATGCTGACTCTGTTGTGTACTGTTGCTACAGTGTAATGCCTAAACGTTGACTCTGTTGTGTACTGCTGCTACAGTGTAATGCCTAAACGTTGACTCTGTTATGTACTGCTGCTACAGTGTAATGCCTAAACGTTGACTCTGTTGTGTACTGCTGCTACAGTTTAATGTCTACATGCTGACTCTGTTGTGTACTGCTGGTACAGTGTAATGCCTACATGCTGACTCTGTTGTGTACTGTTGCTACAGTTTAATGTCTACATGCTGACTCTGTTGTGTACTGCTGCTACAGTTTAATGCCTACATGCTGACTCTGTTGTGTACTGTTGCTACAGTTTAATGTCTACATACTGACTCTGTTGTGTACTGTTGCTACAGTGTAATGCCTACACGCTGACTCTGTTGTGTACTGTTGCTACAGTTTAATGCCTACATGTTGACTCTGTTGTGTACTGTTGCTACAGTTTAATGCCTACATGCTGACTCTGTTGTGTACTGTTGCTACAGTTTAATGCCTACATGCTGACTCTGTTGTGCACTGTTGCTACAGTTTAATGCCTACATGTTGACTCTGTTGTGTACTGCTGCTACAGTTTAATGCCTACATGCTGACTCTGTTGTGTACTGTTGCTACAGTTTAATGTCTACATACTGACTCTGTTGTGTACTGTTGCTACAGTGTAATGCCTACACGCTGACTCTGTTGTGTACTGTTGCTACAGTGTAATGCCTACACGCTGACTCTGTTGTGTACTGTTGCTACAGTTTAATGCCTACATGTTGACTCTGTTGTGTACTGTTGCTACAGTTTAATGCCTACATGCTGACTCTGTTGTGTACTACTGCTACAGTGTAATGCCTACATGCTGACTCTGTTGTGCACTGTTGCTACAGTTTAATGCCTACATGCTGACTCTGTTGTGTACTGTTGCTACAGTTTAATGCCTACATGCTGACTCTGTTGTGTACTACTGCTACAGTGTAATGCCTACATGCTGACTCTGTTGTGTACTGTTGCTACAGTTTAATGCCTACATGCTGACTCTGTTGTGTACTGTTGCTACAGTTTAATGCCTACATGCTGACTCTGTTGTGTACTGTTGCTACAGTTTAATGTCTACATGCTGACTCTGTTGTGTACTGTTGCTACAGTTTAATGTCTACATACTGACTCTGTTGTGTACTGTTGCTACAGTGTAATGCCTACACGCTGACTCTGTTGTGTACTGTTGCTACAGTTTAATGCCTACATGCTGACTCTGTTGTGTACTGTTGCTACAGTTTAATGCCTACATGCTGACTCTGTTGTGTACTACTGCTACAGTGTAATGCCTACATGCTGACTCTGTTGTGCACTGTTGCTACAGTTTAATGCCTACATGCTGACTCTGTTGTGTACTGTTGCTACAGTTTAATGCCTACACGCTGACTCTGTTGTGTACTGTTGCTACAGTTTAATGCCTACATGTTGACTCTGTTGTGTACTGTTGCTACAGTTTAATGCCTACATGCTGACTCTGTTGTGTACTGTTGCTACAGTTTAATGCCTACATGCTGACTCTATTGTGTACTGCTGCTACAGTGTAATGCCTACACGCTGACTCTGTTGTGTACTGTTGCTAGAGTGTAATGCCTAAATGCTGATTCTGTTGTGTACTGTTGCTACAGTTTAATGCCTACATGCTGACTCTGTTGTGTACTGTTGCTACAGTTTAATGCCTACACGCTGACTCTGTTGTGTACTGTTGCTACAGTTTAATGCCTACATGTTGACTCTGTTGTGCACTGTTGCTACAGTTTAATGCCTACATGCTGACTCTGTTGTGTACTGTTGCTACAGTTTAATGCCTACATGCTGACTCTGTTGTGTACTGCTGCTACAGTGTAATGCCTACACGCTGACTCTGTTGTGTACTGTTGCTAGAGTGTAATGCCTAAATGCTGATTCTGTTGTGTACTGTTGCTACAGTGTAATGCCTACATGCTGACTCTGTTGTGTACTGCTGGTACAGTGTAGTGCCTACATGCGGACTCTGTTGTGTACTGTTGCTACAGTGTAATGCCTACACGCTGACTCTGTTGTGTACTGCTGGTACAGTGTAGTGCCTACATGCGGACTCTGTTGTGTACTGCTGGTACAGTGTAGTGCCTACACGCTGACTCTGTTGTGTACTGCTGGTACAGTGTAGTGCCTACACGCTGACACTGGGCTTTTGGAGAGTTCGGGCGTTGTTTTTGCTGTTGTTGTTGTTGTTGTTGTTGTTGTTGTTGTTGTTGTTGTTTTTGTTGACTATTCTTAAAGACGTATTCTGTGCACCACCTCATGGGCGACTCAACTGGCTCTTATAAAACGTATTCGCCTTGAGTCATGTATGTACCCTTATTCTGGCCTTTGGCTGGTCGTCCCTCGACCGGCCGATTCTCAGGGCGAAGATGACATCGGTTAAGTAGTCGCTCTGAAGGCGTACGACGCCGTTCTGCCAGCTCCAGTTGCCGGCGACGCTACTCGGCTCCAACACGTACCTGCACGGCCGACACGACAGTGAACAGGTATTAGGGCAACGATGGTTCGGTAAACTCTGCATTAATTACAATTAATAATTATTAAATGAATTGTGGTGCTGACGATGATGGTGATGATTTTCATTGTGTTGATTGTTGTTATGAAAATAACACAGACTAAGTTATGATAATAACGTTATAATAATAATAATTATTATTATTTTTATTATTATCATTGATACTATACTGATATTGTATTATATATTGATGATGATAAATAATCATAGCGAATTATTATGCATTTCAATAAATTATTGCAATGCTGAATATAGACTAGAAGGAATTTTATACTGCCACACTTCCAACATACAACGGTACACGACAGTGACGTATTATAAGACCTGTCACCACGCACCATCCCTTTAGATGAGTCTGGATGATGTCAACCAGGGTTCGGCCAGCGTCCGTCATTCGTCCGTAGTCGTGAGTACAAAGCTTGAAGAACGTCTTCAAGTGAAATTCGTCAGTTTAGTTTTTATACAAACTTTCGTAATTGATACATATGTTTCTCGATCGATGAGATTTTGCATTTGTAAGAAGACATTCCGGGTATTAGGTAACAATCAAATCGTTTATTTTAATTAATAATCTAGCAAGAAAATGGAATCATATGTAATATGATTTTAATAAGTAATTTTTATCATTTATACAGATGGATGCGAATTCTAGATAAGTTTATCACAAACATTTAGAAAATGATTTAGACCAAATTGATTTTCATGGATATTAATTGTTTTAATACATTTGAACTTAGTTTCGACCCTGTAATGGGAGTAGAAAGGCCGTTGTATACTTAGTTTCGACCCAGTAATGGGAGTAGAAAGGCCGTTGTATACTTAATTTCGACCCAGTAATGGGAGTAGAAAGGCCGTTGTATACTTAATTTCGACCCAGTAATGGGAGTAGAAAGGCCGTTGTATACTTAGTTTCGACCCAGTAATGGGAGTAGAAAGGCCGTTGTATACTTAGTTTCGACCCAGTAATGGGAGTAGAAAGGCCGTTGTATACTTAGTTTCGACCCAGTAATGGGAGTAGAAAGGCCGTTGTATACTTAGTTTCGACCCAGTAATGGGAGTAGAAAGGCCGTTGTATACTTAGTTTCGACCCAGTAATGGGAGTAGAAAGGCCGTTGTATACTTAGTTTCGACCCAGTAATGGGAGTAGAAAGGCCGTTGTATACTTAGTTTCGACCCAGTAATGGGAGTAGAAAGGCCGTTGTATACTTAATTTCGACCCAGTAATGGGAGTAGAAAGGCCGTTGTATACTTAATTTCGACCCAGTAATGGGAGTAGAAAGGCCGTTGTATACTTAGTTTCGACCCAGTAATGGGAGTAGAAAGGCCGTTGTATACTTAGTTTCGACCCAGTAATGGGAGTAGAAAGGCCGTTGTATACTTAGTTTCGACCCAGTAATGGGAGTAGAAAGGCCGTTGTATACTTAGTTTCGACCCAGTAATGGGAGTAGAAAGGCCGTTGTATACTTAGTTTCGACCCAGTAATGGGAGTAGAAAGGCCGTTGTATACTTAGTTTCGACCCAGTAATGGGAGTAGAAAGGCCGTTGTATACTTAATTTCGACCCAGTAATGGGAGTAGAAAGGCCGTTGTATACTTAATTTCGACCCAGTAATGGGAGTAGAAAGGCCGTTGTATACTTAGTTTCGACCCAGTAATGGGAGTAGAAAGGCCGTTGTATACTTAGTTTCGACCCAGTAATGGGAGTAGAAAGGCCGTTGTATACTTAGTTTCGACCCAGTAATGGGAGTAGAAAGGCCGTTGTATACTTAGTTTCGACCCAGTAATGGGAGTAGAAAGGCCGTTGTATACTTAGTTTCGACCCAGTAATGGGAGTAGAAAGGCCGTTGTATACTTAGTTTCGACCCAGTAATGGGAGTAGAAAGGCCGTTGTATACTTAGTTTCGACCCAGTAATGGGAGTAGAAAGGCCGTTGTATACTTAGTTTCGACCCAGTAATGGGAGTAGAAAGGCCGTTGTATACTTAGTTTCGACCCAGTAATGGGAGTAGAAAGGCCGTTGTATACTTAATTTCGACCCAGTAATGGGAGTAGAAAGGCCGTTGTATACTTAATTTCGACCCAGTAATGGGAGTAGAAAGGCCGTTGTATACTTAGTTTCGACCCAGTAATGGGAGTAGAAAGGCCGTTGTATACTTAGTTTCGACCCAGTAATGGGAGTAGAAAGGCCGTTGTATACTTAGTTTCGACCCAGTAATGGGAGTAGAAAGGCCGTTGTATACTTAGTTTCGACCCAGTAATGGGAGTAGAAAGGCCGTTGTATACTTAGTTTCGACCCAGTAATGGGAGTAGAAAGGCCGTTGTATACTTAGTTTCGACCCAGTAATGGGAGTAGAAAGGCCGTTGTATACTTAGTTTCGACCCAGTAATGGGAGTAGAAAGGCCGTTGTATACAAACTTGTAAATCATTAAAGCGAAACAAAAGCCAATGTTTTGGGGCTATGCACATAAAAGAAATAATGAAACCACGTGCAACTAAAATCAAGAATATCACTCCAGTGGTTTACTCAGAATGTGTACTAAAAAAGCTGACATGTTAACTAGCGCGGCCGATAAGCAAATGCGCAGTTCTATGAAACCCGTATAAGGAATAGGTGTATACAAATATACTTTCATTTGCCGAGCGAATATTTCTCGACTATGACGTTGGGTTATTTAACAGTCTGGCGCAGCCAATGAAATTAAGATGATGTGTGTTCAACAAGGTTTTCCTAGTAAACAACTGGCGGGATATTCTTAATTCTAGCTGCAAATGGTTGTGTGTTAGTCAATCGTATAGGCCCAAAACCACGACTTTTGTTTCTCTTTAACATATTCATCCATTCATGCGAGTTTTAAAAGTATAGGTCTGTGAGTACAGACCTGAAGGCAGTGAAGTAAAATATTATGCTAAACACAGACTATATATATAACACATATTATTTTAATAACAGATCATGCTATTATTTATAGCGGATGCACATACTAAAACACGTCATTCTTGCATTCAGGTCTAAATAAAATTTAGGAGAATTTTCTACATACAGGTCTGACAGTTGTTCTTTCTGATTGGCCGACCCCGCCTTATCTACTTAGTATCCAAACAATTTGCAGGGATTCCTTTTTGGACGTATGCTTCCGAGTGTATATCATGATCCGTGAGGCTATTATTTTCATGTTTGTAGCCTCTTGCTTTGCTAGTTTGAGCCAGTGGTGAGAGTCTTGAAGACACATACGAAACTTGGGCTTCTTTGGGCCACAATGGTGGGGCTATGTGAATTCATTTGTGCAGACGATAGGAAGGAAGCGCTTGAGATGCCTCTCTGATGAATAATTGAACTTGTTTGCACATTTGACGCAGTTAGAGCAATCATAGTTAACTAGTATGCCCCATTCCTGATCTACATCAAAACACATTCCCCACTGCACACAATAGTTTCGTCTCGTACCTAGCATATTGACATACACATATGTATACTGTTAAGTGTGCAGCTGTATGTATGTTAAAGAGCTTTAAGGCAACAGTGACATCTTCACACACATCTGTAACATAATTATTAAATGAATTAGTTCAGTTTCCAGTGGAAATATTAAAAAAGTATCATGGTCGCCGGGCCATTCCAAGTGATTGTTCTAACAAACCTTCATCTTCCTTTCGGCCGACTTCTGTGAAGTCCTCCTCGTTGGCTCCTCGACGATCTCCCTCAGTCGCTCCTCGTGTTTCAAGTACATGTCATAGAGCACTGTAAGGCAGAACGAAGAGCTCTTTGAATGTCATCGCCCCAGGGGGGGTACTGCCATACCAAAGCGGTGGGGGTGTGCCACCAGAGCCCCATGGAGCACATGGAGAGAGAGAGAAATCAAGAAATTTATGGTCACCAAGAGAGAATTATTGAAAAATTTATCTAATATCTATAAGTGTAAGGTAAGCCCGGGCGGAACGTTTTCATTGGGAAATTTCCTCTTCGATGAAAGAGAGAATTATCAGGTTTAATTGGGGCACAAAGAGAGAAAATTTACATGTTTTCTTCGGACAGAGAGAGAAAAATTGCCAAAAATAGGGGCATTTACGCGGCACATACATGTATACCTCAGTATAGGGAGTACTCCCCCCGGCGTCATCGCCCGCAAACGCACACAAAAGCTCGCTAAGTTGCCCTTCACTAACGTTTAGACTCTAATAACGCATCAATAAGAATTGTTATTCGTAAAATAATCTAAATAATACAATCGTTTAGACCGAAATTCCTATAATTACATTCTACTTGTCACGTTTTATTCGTTCATAAAGAATTATGCATGTCACACTTATTGTGGTAGTCACGGTTGGATGACCCGTACTGTATTTGCTGTTACTGACCAGAGGCGTAGTTCCAGTCGGGTCTGATCGAATGTCTCGACATCCAACCTCCACACGCGTACAGGTAGAAGTTGTCACACGGGTCAACTGCTGGGTTCATGTCCTGTCGCATACGGCTGGCGACCCGGAGACATGCCGGGGTGATGCAGCCAGGCGACACTGCGCCATGTCTAACGCCTACGACGACGGAGAGAGCGAGACAGGCGACAGTGAGCGCCGCTATGACACCCGCCAGGACGGCGTACGCCTTGGTCCGCGGGACCTGCTTCACGCTCTCGGGGATGATGTGTTGAAGGTCCTCGAACACGAACACCATGGTCCACCGTAACCTCTACAACACGAACACCATGCTTCAACGTAATCTCTACAACACGAAAACCATGGTTCACTGTAACCTCTACAACACGAACACCATGGTTCACTGTAACCTGTACAACACGAACAGCATGGTTCACTGTAACCTCTACAACACGAACACCATGGTTCACTGTAACCTTAACAACACGAACACCATGGTTCAACGTAACATCTACAACACGATCTCCATGGTTCACTGTAACCTCTACAACACGAACATCAATGTTCACTGTAACCTCTACAACACGAATAATCAATGTTCACTGTAACCTTTACAACACGAACATCAATGTTCACTGTGACCTCTACAACACGAACATTTATGGCGAATAAATATCTGAAATATCCAAATATATTTAAGTAACTACCACATGAATATATAAAGATACGGGTCTAAGCATTATGAGAACATTATCGAACTACATTAATTATTACGAAACAATAATGTTGTGTGTGGTATGATTTTCCATAGGAAATACGCTACTACTTGAAGTTATTCACAAGTAATATTAGTCGATGTTTAATTACATGTTTGATCGCATGTTGATGTCATAATATTCAATTCCGTCAATCTCGAACAACAAAGGTAGCCCCGATATCAATTCATTTTGGAAGAATGAACCTTAATAGATCCTTTTTTACAACACAATCGTATGTTATTCACAACAACCCGAAATAACGTCGAATAAATCAAAACGACTTACTTAAACCGATATCAAACGTGAACAGGACAAATCGAGGACTGTGAGAACCATCCAACCCGTGTACCTCCGACCATGCCACCACAAAACGTCCTCCTGTCTGCGTCAGACACCGAACTGTTCAACTGTAGTCCACGTTCTCAAATGAAATGTCGCTGATGTCACATGAGTTGGCGGTGGATGCGCGAAACCGATATGTGTTGAATATAAATGTGAAAACAATGGGACAACGATTTCACGGATATACAGTCGAAGGTAGAATACATTTAAACGTATTTACGACTACGACCGACCGACCGACCGACCGAACGAGTGGGTGGGTAGGTGGGTGGGTGTATGAGTGGGTGTACCCACCCACCCACTCACTAGTGAATTAGTAGTGAACTAGAATATCCATAGAACATACAATAACTAGATAGTACATACACACCGTGCAGAAATCAGCTTCATATGCGCGGTTAATAATGGTTGGTTGCTAGCGGATGGTAATCGAAGCACTAAGACAGAATTGGTGCGAATGGTCGCGTATGAATACAATTGGTGATTAGAGAAACTAGATACGCTATATCGCACTAGAGCTGAATGCGTAATGCAGTAATCCGAGCCAGGACTCGTGACAAGCGATAATGTCATGAGTTGCTACACCAAGTTGGACATTGACACTGTATTGACATTGTATTGTTATACAGCACCGATTGTCTACAACGTCTGATTATTCTAATTAGATTCGCGAAACTTGCAAAAAAGTAAATAGCGTGGAATGGATGGCCACCAAGCGCACTCTCGCTGTGTGGCCACCCAGCGCACTTCGCTGTGTGGCCACCCAGTGGACTCTCGATGTGTGGTCACCCAGCGCACTCTCGCTGTGTGGCCACCCAGCGGACTCTCGCTGTGTGGCCACCCAGCGGACTCTCGCTGTGTGGCCACCCAGCGCACTCTCGCTGTGTGGCCACCCAGCGGCCTCTCGCTGTGTGGCCACCCAGCGGCCTCTCGCTGTGTTGAACATGTTGGGATTTGGTAAAACTGGTCCATATATCCGATGTTCCTATGTTCCTGGGTACATAAAACAGTGCAGGCCAGAACGGAGATTTTGAAGTTGTTCTTTTTAAGCGGATGTTCCTCACTTTTCCAGATCTCTCTTCACACTAGAGTAGTTTGGGACAAAACGCAATCGTTTAGAGACAAACACTAGCTGGCCTACTTCTTTTCACTTTTAGGTGGAAATGGTTAACTCTGTCACATATACACGTATTTTATATAAATAGTAATATAACTGCAGAGCTGTATCATTAACAAGATATTTAACAAGATTTGCCATCCAAGTCAAAGGCCCAGATGGCAAGTGGACAAGGAAGCCATTGGCTTATCGAGAGTCCAACAATGTTCATCTACTTATAACCCGCCCTCCTGAGATATGTGTCAACCTTGTTTTTAAACATATTCACGCTGCTAGCAGTTACACAATCTGTAGACAATTTGTTCCATTCATTTATTGTCCTCTGTGAGAACGAGTGCTTCCTGATGTCCAATCTACATTGATCCTTTACTAATTTTACCTCATGTCCTCTAGTTCTGCTATCCTTCTTGAGTGAGAAACTCAACAGCAACAACGTTACATTTTATATTTTAGATAACATTTTACATTACATATATATTATATGGTTTGCTATTATTATATCAATGACTATATATTTTGCAGTACATTTGTTGGAACATTAAGCATATTAATGCACACCATCGATCTGTAGAACCTATTTAGTTAGAGGTAATATTCAAACAAACAGTATAACACAATCAGAAAGCCAGCGCGTGATCAGAGCTCCTGTGTATTAGTCAATTGGCATTAGTGGGTAGTTTATCATACAAAATAATAGTAGTGAACACGCCGTACCGTACAAGTATTAAACGGATTAATTTCTAAAACAACCAGTCCTATTGTGATTTACAACGGGGGGGGGGTGCGTTTTGCCTCGCATTGAACGGGTAATTGGATTTGCAAAAATAACGTATGCCATATTATTGCTTGTATGAATCATTGACACCTACTACAGCAAGATAAAGGGGACATGTAAATAGCGATACCCCAGTTTTTTTATTAAAGTACTTATGGTATAGGACCGTTTAGCGTTACTGAATTTGTTATACTAATATGGGGGAAACATTCAAATTAATGTAACTTGGAGTGATGTTTCTGTTAAAATCTAACGTTTGGTTTGGCATCATGTTATATCGCTTGAGTGGAAGATCACGCCAATGGAAGTGGCATAGTTCTGCCTAGAGAGGTGTGGGTGCGCTTTGCCCCGGGGCGTGCGTTTTGCCCCACACTACTGTATCACTCCTTCTTAATTTGTATTTTTATCCTTCTACCGCCCACTTCTGTATCCTGTCCGTCATCGTCTATCATTCTCTGAATGTATCCTGTCCGTCATCGTCTATCATTCTCTGAATGTATCCTGTCCGTCATCGTCTGTCATTCTCTGAATGTATTCTGTCCGTCATCGTCTATCATTCTCTGAATGTATCCTGTCCGTCATCGTCTGTCATTCTCTGAATGTATCCTGTCCGTCATCGTCTATCGTTCTCTGAATGTATCCTGTCCGTCAGCGTCTATCATTCTTTGAATGTATCCTGTCCGTCATCGTCTGTCATTCTCTGAATGTATCCTGTCCATCATCGTCTGTCATTCTCTGAATGTATCCTGTCCGTCATCGTCTATCATTCTCTGAATGTATCCTGTCCGTCATCGTCTGTCATTCTTTGAATGTATCCTGTCCGTCATCGTCTGTCATTCTCTGAATGTTATCCTGTCCATCATCGTCTGTCATTCTCTGAATGTATCCTGTCCGTCATCGTCTATCATTCTCTGAATGCATCCTGTCCGTCATCGTCTATCGTTCTCCTAATCCAGTTGTTCTCTGCTACAGTGGTTCTCCTCCAGTCTCGCTGTCAGTGCAAGTCTTCCAACACATACATACAAGTCAGTAGCTCACATGCCTTTAGCTGTTCCTTCAACATTCTGTACTAAATAATGCCTTCCGCCCTCCTACGTGCTGACAATCCTACTTTTCCTATGCACTTTAATCGGTCATCATGAATGAATGAATGAATGAATGAATGAATGAGCTTATTTCACAATTGTACATAATGTTATTTTAGAGAACAATGATGCGTTGCTTTAAATAGTCATTACGCAAGAGAGAGAGAGAGAGAGAGAGAGAGAGAGAGAGAGAGAGAGAGAGAGAGAGAGAGAGAGAGAGAGAGAGAGAGAGAGAGAGAGAGAGAGAGAGAGAGAGAGAGAGAGAGAGAGAGAGAGAGAGAGAGAGAGAGAGAGAGAGAGAGAGAGAGAGAGAGAGAGAGAGAGAGGAGAGAGAGAGAGAGGAGAGAGAGAGAGAGAGAGAGTCATTTACGTAATACCAGTCTCAATCAGTATAAATGCCATTCAGTTGTTTGCCTGTGATACAAACTAAAGAACCACGGCCAAACCTACACAAGACATTCATAAATACATTCAACATTGTGGTTGCTTCTTGTTTGCTTCTAGTCAATTTAAGTAGTTTTCCGGGGTAATTCGTACGTGCCGTATTCCATTTACGTAAATGTTTCTATTCTCCTGCCATTCCAACTAGAAGGTATTGCATTTGCTAATTTTTAAACTTCCATCTGGCATGCATATTAAAGTTCATCTTGCACGAAAGAATGTATATAAGAAGTCATTTGTACCTGCTGCTGTTGCTGTCCTGAATATTGCACTCAAGTGACGTGTCAGAAGAGCTGATGTTTATGTGTGTGTGTGTGTGTGTGTGTGTGTGTGTGTGTGTGTGTGTGTGTGTGTGTGTGTGTGTGTGTGTGTGTGTGTGTGTGTGTGTGTGTGTGTGTGTGTGTGTGTGTGTGTGTGTGTGTGTGTGTGTGTGGGTGTGGGTGTGGGTGTGGGTGTGGGTGTGGGTGTGTGTGTGTGTTTGTGTGTGTGTGGGTGTGGGTGTGGGTGTGGGTGTGGGTGTGTGGTGTGTGGTGTGTGTGTGGGGGGAGGGTCGAGTCTCTGTTTACGTTGTATAGCTAGTTTTCTTTTCAACATATTTTTATGTGTTTTTTATAGATATTTTACTCGTAAACTTCACAACATGTGTGTAGACTTTACTACATGTATATACAATAATATATGGTGTTTGTGTATGTGTTTTATTTATTAAAATTTTTTTTTATAATTGACAGAGCTAATTAATCAATGGATGAGTCTGAAGAAAATTTTTTGTTTTAAAACGTGTGGTTTTAAGGCAGACAATAAAGTATTTTTTTGATTTGATTTATTTAATTTGCAAATATAATGGCTTTATGGTAATATACATCACTGGCATGTTCCATATTACATCGAAAAAATTACAGCTTGTCTTTTAATCAACCACAGTGAGCATCTAAGACATGGCGGCCATCTTCGAAACTAACAGCAAAAAACATAAATAGTAAATAACTAGGGTCTCCCCATAGATATAAATAGAACACCCGTTAGTAAAACAAGACCGCTGAGCTCTTATCAGTTGACACATGATAAAGTGATGCCGGCATGGACCAGTGACGTTCATGCTGCTGCACGGCAAGAACCCACTGGAGGCCCAGTGTTTATACTGTACAGCACCCAGTCTTTATCATATATCTATAGATATACAGTACTAATAAGAGATTATTACTATATAGCTATATATACCTAATACCTTATTACGTGCACAATATATCCATGCACCTTGTATATCAAATATCATAACATATTAACTATAACAGTAGCACATGATCAAATCTGAACTTTCTGAAGTGCTCTATACGTGTATTAGCTAATGACTGCAAGTGGTCAAAAGCCCTGTTGAACATTCTTCTCTAAGGTCCCACAAATATATTTTTCCCATCTTCCAACACATTCCCCAGCTGCTCCATCACAGCCATTTCCACCTGTAGATCATGATGTTTCTCGAATGTTATCTGGCCAACTTGCCCAAGGACACGCCTCATGCAAAAAAAATGTGCTCTCTCATTTAAGCTGTCAATTGTTTTAGTAGGCAACCTTTCACATGGTTTGTCAAACAAATGCATAGAATGCAATGAATGTTGCAATGTGTTCAGAATGAATTATATGATAGTGGTTCATACAGCGATGAAAAGGCAAACGCCGACCAAAAAGGGAGAGCCTCATTAAATGCAGATGACTTAATAAAGAAAAAAAATCGGATTAATGAGCTGACATCTAGTAGAATTTTAAAAAAGATTTACAAATATGCATACACGGACGCACACATTATTTATAAAACTGAATCCTACCCCTATAACATTTGATGTTTCACCCAATCAATGTGACTACTGGGAAACACTTAATGTACGCTACCCCCAAGAAAAACAAACGTATTTGTAATATATTGATGTTTCAGAACATTTTCGAAACTGTTACATTCATTCACATATACACTAACACAGCACAAACATTTGCGACATAAATTACCTGAAAATAACGAGATGTTAAATCCTGTCTTCTGTCGATTCGTACAGCTGTAAGCCACACAGGAAATAACCATATTCGTTGTCCCACAGCTGTTTATAGCAAGCCTCTAAATTTTTTGTCTTGGAGAGTTTAACACTAATGCACGATGCTCATTCCAGTATGAACAACCCAACTGCCCAGACTTATAACACAACTGCTGGGACCACCCTCATCCAAATTATTAAACAGTCTGGTGGCCATGCCCCATTAAGAACAAATGACAATGACAAATCTTCAAGTTAATTGGTTCCTGGTGTTATCGTCACTGGCTACTAGCCCGATAAGTTTATACTTCTCTGGTAGCCGCCTTATCTTCATTGCTTTTGTTTGCCTTAGGCTTATATTGTACATGATGATGGCGAGGAGGAAATAAATTAACTTACTTACTCACTTACTCACTTACTTACTTACATATGTTAGACAACTATTTGTAACATGCTATGTTCACACTATAAACAGTACTACCCAATGTGTCATGCAGTGGATGCAACTGTTTCTGCCGTGCAATGAAATGCCGGCCAGTGGTCCACGTCCGCTTCACTGCAGTGAGCTGGCTTATCGCTCTTGTTTATAGGGGGATGATTAACGATGTAACTCTATGGGTCTCCCTCTTCCTTTAAAAAAATCCGGACGGGAAACTAGTTTCTTTTTTACTAGACCTCGTCCGTACGGGAAGGCGAGAGGTCATCGTCGGCGGGCGTCGGCGGGGCGGGGCAGGGCGGGGCGGGGCGCAAGTGTAACGTAATAGGCGTCACATTCCTTCCACGGCCCCACCATCGGAGTGGGGTTCCCAGTACATATGTACAAACTTACAAGTATACCCAGAGGCAGAGTATGAATTGACGTTCCAAAAGTACATTCAGAATGCATTATTGTTACATACGACAGACCATACAACACTACAGTCGTTCAGCGCACAGCGAACTCTTCCTCGCTCACTGTCGGCACTCAACTAATCCTGCGACAACCAGTCGATGGAGGCAAGGTTGCGTTTTAGTGGAGCGATGTTCCCGGGTCCTCGTTGTTGTTGCACCATTCATTGAATGCTGGACCATGTTTTAGTGGAGCGATGTTCCCGGGTCCTCGTTGTTGTTGCACCATTCATTGAATGCTGGACCATTCCTTCTTGTTCCGCTGTTTCGGCGCGATCCGGTAGGTGGGGTAACTGATTTGGACTCATTGAGACTCTGCAGATGTATCAATGAAAATTGTTTTACGCAATTTGTTGATATATTTCTTTAAATGCAATCAAACATTGCACTTCCCCTCAATATATTAATTACATGATCAAATACATTGTAAAGGTATGTCAGTTTACGAAATAAAAACAAAAAGCAGGGAAACATGACTATGGAACACTGTTGTTTAGTTCGAAAATGACGCGGAAAATGTTGTTCTCAAGAAACCGGAAATATCCCGCCAAAATTCATGTTTGATTAGTCTTGCTTATCTGACTCTCTTGATACACGCATTCGATATATGGGTATATATGGGTATATATGGGTATATATGGGTATATATGGGTATATATGGGTATATATGGGTATATATGGGTATGGCGCAGAATTCTCAGGATATGCTGGACACAAAAAAGACAATCGTCTTGGTCAGATATATAGTAGGGGTTAAGGAAGAAGATATAGTAGGGGTTAAGGAAGAAGATATAGTAGGGGTTGAGGAAGAAGATATAGTAGGGGTTAAGGAAGAAGATATAGTAGGGGTTAAGGAAGAAGATATAGTAGGGGTTAAGGAAGAAGAGGGTCTGCAGTATTTCATTAAGAGAAGAAAGTTGGCTATGTTCGGGCATAAGAACAGAAGACCAGATAGTGTAGTACTTACCAGCATAGAAGGAGAACTACCAGGAAAAAAACGGAAAGGTAGAAGAAAAATGGGCTAGGTTAACAACATCAAACACTGGACAAATGGTGGACCCGAAGTAGCTAGAAGGCTCGCAAGGAGATGCCATCGGCCTAACTGAGGCAATAGCTACACAGGAAGAAGAATCTCACTCTCGCTCGCCTTCGTGAACTCGTCAAGAACAGAGTCTGGCAGCGAACCAGTATTTTGACTGTTACCGTCAGATGGCATCACAGATTTGATTGATTCATGATGGAACCATATTTCAGCTCAGTTGATTTCGTTTCGTTTCAAGTTTAACATTGTTTCGCTCATAAAGCATACGCTCATAAAGTGTTACTCGTAGCTGATGAGTTCGAATCCCCGGATGTTTGCCCAGATTCTAATAAAAAATCCGAGTTCCGTCATAGTGACAGTGAGCACAATTTGGAATGAGGCAGGTGTGAGAGTTACAAATGGTGGCGCCCCCTCACGGATGCTCGCTAATCGTGGCTAGTATTTGATAGACTCATACGGAAAATTAAACGCCAGAGATAATTGTTTTTGTAACAATAACGACCATGCATACAGTGAAGGTGGTTTAAAGTTGTGTTTCATACACGTATTACCTGTGCGACACTCGACTGGGTCAGCATTAAACGAATATAGTCACCGGTGTCATTCCTGAATTCGGCCCATTTTGATATTTTCACTGGATATCGCATTACAGACGTCACTAGTCGGGCATATCGCCCATTGTCAGTCCTCAGGGGTGTAAATGTCCAATAAAGTTAATTGCTTCGATGAAAAATGACGCAAACATTTTATTGAGACACATTTTGGTATTTCATAAGGACAATGCAGTTCTATCAAGCCACATTGTTGATGTTGTGTGTCGTGGCCTTGATATAAATACGCCATATTTCACTTTATCGGACGAAATGTACGCAACTATTCGTATAATCATGACAGGAACGTTAATGAACGGACCCGTTGTGTTTGTACATATAATGCGTTGCGTCTTATCGCACAGTGCCGCTTTTTCGAATACGCGGAATATTTATTTGAATTTAAGTGTGAGCCTCTTTTCGCGGCACTTGTTGTCAGCGTTTCACTCAAAGCAACTTTTCTAACAATTTGTTTGCATTGAATTTATGAAGTAACTGTTAGTGAATTGGTATATCAGTCTCTTGCGCAAAACATTTCTCCCGATTTTGGTGAAAATTGCATAATCTGTTAAATAGCTCGAATTTGACGCCAACCAGTATAACGATAAACGTGTCTGGATGCCACGATGTATTCATGATAATCTATCGTACGGTGTAAGTAGTGAATACACATAATAAATAACACAACATGAACGTTTCTAGTAATCCCCTTACAGAACATCAACTGAAATAGTGTCCACGCTATGAGTGTCATAAGAGTCGATTTGTTTAACCACTGAACCGTTGAGATAAAGCGAGACGGGGCTGGTTTGTCTTATAACCAGGACATTTCATTTCTTAAATGGATTCGCGTACAGCCACCATTATGTTCAATTATAATCTAATACATACGTTACTTGCAAATGTCTAGACAATATGTGTCCTATATAATAATTGACAAGGCTCTTTCGGGAACTATATTACTCCCAGCGTAAATTAGCTAATTAAATAACACCCTTGTGTATTTGCATCGATGTTTAATGTAGTGCAACAACTTAGACGCATCTTCAGCAATGAATAAACGAGTATAAAGCACAGTACCGTATGGGTAGATAATAAACTGTAGCGTTGTCAAATGCTCGAGAAATTATACCGGTTCAGTTCTCCTACAGTCCGCTAGGGGCACACTCCACTATGCCCCCAAGTCCTCGAGCCCGAGGGCTGACAATGGAAGTGTGACCCTCTACATTTCCTCCACTAGTCTTCTTGGAGGTTGCCGGGTGCGACCGCCAAGTCGCCGAACAGCGGGTGACGGAACAGGGGTCGGTGGCGGAACCTCAGCGGCCGGTGGCGGAACCTCGGCGGCTGGTGTGGGTGGGGGTGCGGTCGGCTGGAGCATCTCACGACTAGCACGAGGAGGCTGCCCGGCACCGGACTCGGGCCAGGCCGTGGTCGCAGGCACGGGTGTAGTCGGCCTGGGTAGAGGCGACACTGGGTCGGCGGGCTGGGCTGGTGTCTCGGGTAGCATGGGCGACGGTGGCATGGTCGTGGCGAGGGGAATGACCGATGGTGAGTTGATCAACGGGGCCCTGGCGATATGCGGCGTGTACTGGCGTAGGTGCTTCCTGTTGCGGAGCGTGACACGCCCCGACCCGTCCACACGTATGACGTATTGGTCGTACTGTCGTACCTCAACCATGATTCCGGTGCGGTCCCACTTGGTTGGATGCGGGCCAACCAGGTTCTGTAGCCTTACGCAATTGCCGATAAAGAGTGGCGGTAGGACCCGTGGGTGCTCCGACAGTCGCTCATGTGCCCTCATGTGTCGGATACGTAGTGCGTCTTCTCTTGCTTGCAGTGTCTCGCGCCATGTCCAATGGGGTAGGTACTGCCCAGGCGGCACTGGGATGAAGTCCCGGATGCGGCGTCCAAAGATGATTTCGGCAGGACTAACCTTCGACATCGGATCTGGCGTGTTTCTGTAGGCTAACATGGCCCGTTGGAATGCGTCGGTGTTCATGGAACCGCCTGGGCCCCTGCTGCCAACCAGCATCCGTTTTCACTCCGATTTCTGCCCTGCAGTTGCTGTGTGGGTTTGCTACGCTGCTGATGATGTGACGTATACCCCAGTTCTTGAGGAATGTCTTTGTAGCGCCTGCCTTGAACTCAGGTCCCCCGTCCGATGAGAGCTCCTCGGCGATGCCGAATGTCACGAACACTCGTCGGAGCGCGGCAATGAGGCCTTTGGATCTCTGCGATCTCTTCTACGATAGGCCAATTGGAGTATCTGTCTACGGCGACGAGGTAGTGATGACCGCCGTGGCTGAAGTAGTCAGCGCATATCGCCTGGAAGGGGTAGACTGGTCGTGTTGGTGGTGTAGGTGGTGGGTTTGGTTGTGACGGGGCCATGCGGTTGCACGCTGTACAGCGTGCACGTGTCTCTTCAATTGCCGAAGTCATACCTGGCCAGAAGAATGACCCCTCTGCTCGCGACACCATCATCGAAACACCCTGGTGAGCCGAGTGGAGTGCCTGCAAGACACTTGCTCGGAGAGTGGGTGGTATGACGATTCTGTCCTTGTAAAGGATGACGCCGTCATACTCGGTTATCTTCTCCCGGTACTGGTAGTACGTGCGGGTGGCACTGGGCATGGCTGATGGCGTGTCAGGAAAGCCGTTGTGGATGGCATCCACTAGAGCAGACATGTCGGGGTCGCTCGCCGTGGCAGTGCGCACATCATCCCATGGGATCGACTTGATGAGTTCCGTGGCCGTGGACGCGCAAGTCTGTGAGCAGCGACGTGGCGCCGGGTCGTCGCGGAATCGGAGTGCTGCGAGGGCTGCCGCGGCCACATCATTGGGCAGGTCGGGAGTCTCGGTAACGCCCACCGGGTGCCGTGATAGGGCGTCTGCGACGGTGTTGCGGACGCCGGGGATGTGGAGCACGCGAAATCGATACCGCAGTGACTTCTCCTTAATGTTCCGCAAACGAGGGTTTGGGATGTTGTCGAGGGCGCGGTCACCCAGCACCTTGAGTAGTGGCTTGTGGTCTACTGCTACCATGAGGTCCGAACATCCCAGGGTGAAATGTCGAGCCTTGTCAAGGGCGTCTACAACTGCCAGTGCCTCGCCCTCGATGGGGGTATAACGTGACTCAGCGCCGTGTGTGAAACGGCTGCCCATCAGCACTACTTTCCAGCCCCACTTGCAGCAGAACGGTCGGACACCAGCGTAGTAACAGCGTTTCTGGACTAGCCAATACCCGAGCCCTTCCTTAGACCAGTCCGTGGCTAGACATGTCGGGCGTGACTGGTCGAAGATCTCGACCCCATGCCTGATCTGGTCGATGATCACGATTTTCGACCGCTTGAACAGGTGATCCAAATGTTCTGTCCAGGCGAACGGCTGATCTGGCTTCAGGAGGTCGCGGAATGGTTGCATGTGGTCCGCCACGGCGAAGGCATAAGCCACCTGGTTGACGAGGCCGAACCAGCTTCTGATGTCTGTGACATTCCTCGGTATCGGGAAGTCCTTTATCGCCTGCAATACCTTCGAGCATGGTTTCACTGACGTGGGTGATATCTCAAAGCCTGCAAACTCGACGGTGTCTTTGGCGAATACAAACTTGTCTGGATTCTGCGTTATGCCATTGCGGCCACACGTGTCCAGCCACTGCACTGCCTGCCAAAAGGCCTGCTCGATGTTGTCCGCCCATAAACTGTAGCGTTGTCAAATGCTCGAGAAATGATACCGGTTCAGTTCTCCTACAGTCCGCTAGGGGCACACTCCACTACTAATTAACTAAAGCGCCACAGAAATGCCATTTATTGTGTACTTCTTAACTACTAAAAGTACTCGTACGGTCCTTGCTCTCAATGTATATTAACTAATTAACTAAAACGCCCTGGGGATGTCATGTATGGTGTTACTGTTTTAACAAGTGAACGCTGGTTTTTAACCAGCAAAAGCGTTTAACTTGTCACTAGAAGTAGGAATAGTTCCTTCAGAATGGAAAGAAGCAAACATCACACTGCTACTTAAGGAAGGATCGAGGAATAAGTAAGACAAATTATAAAGACCAGTGAATTTAACATTAGTTATATGCAAATTACTCAAAACAATAATTCGAGACCATATGGTGGAATTCCTTGTAAAGCATAAATTAATAAATACACAAATACACACACACACACACACACACACACACACACACACACACACACACACACACACACACACACACACACACACACACACACACACACACACACACACACACACACACACACACACACACACACACACACACACACACACACACACACACACACACACACACACACACACACACACACACACACACACACACACACACACACACACACATATATATATATGCATATATACATATATATATATATATATATATATATATATATATATATATATATATATATATATATATATATATATATATATATATATATATATATATATATATATATATATATATATATATATATATATATATATATATATATATATATATATGCATATATATATATCTATATATATATATATATATATATATATATATATATATATATATATATATATATATATATATATATACATCTCAACATTGGTACCTAAAAGCAAGGTCATGTCTAACCAATCTCTTATGTTTTTTGGAAGAAGTTACAAGTCACCAGTGGATGTTGTCTACTTAGGTTTTCAAAAAGCTTTCGATAAAGTGCCACATCAAAGAGTGTTACTTTAACTAAAAGCCCATGGTATAGGTAATGATGTAATCAACTGGGTAGAAAAGTGGCTTACACACGGAAGACAGAGCGTAATAGTAGATGGTGAGAAAGGTTACAAGTGATACGGATAAACACAGTTTACAGGATGATCTAGATAAATTAGCTAAATGGTCAGAAAAATGGCAAATGTTATTAAATTTTGGGAAGTGTAAATGCATACACATAGGACATGGAAACATAGACGAAGAATATAAAATGGGGGATGCTGTACTAGGTAGAACCATTCAAGAAAAGGACTTAGGAGTAACATTCAGTGCTGACATGAAAGTTTCAGAGCAATGTGGGATTACTGCTTCAAAAGGAAATCAAATTATAGGGCTAATTAGGAGAACTATCACATATAAGGAGAAACAGTTAATTGTCCCCTGTACAAAGCAATAGTTAGACCACATTTGGAATATTGTATACAAGCATGGAGGCTATATCGTAAGAAGGACATAGACAAGCTAGAAAGAATACAACGAAGAGCAACTAAAATGATTCCAGAATTGAGAGACCGTAGTTATGAAAGCCGCTTATTAGAACGTGGTTTGACAACATTAAAGACGAGGAGACCAAAAGGAGACAAAATAGTGAATGGTTGAGGTTGAGGATATTGATAGGAATGTGTTCTTCAAACTTAAAGAAGGCAGTAGAACCAGAAGACACAAAGCAGCATTAGTTAAGGAGCAGTGTAGGTTGGACATGAAAAAGTACTCTTTCTCACAGATGGTGATAAATGAATGGAACATCTGCCAAATGATTGTGTTAATGGTAGTAGTGTGAATATGTTTAAAAATATAATTGACAGATAAGGGCGGGCTATAGTATGATAACATTATTGGACTCCCGATAAGCCAATGGCTTCCTTGTCCACTTGCCATCTGGGACATTCTGTTTGGGATGGCAATCTTGCTAAATCTGGTTAAAGTGCCCTTTCGGGACATTTCCCTCGGTGGAAATTTACCACAAAACGCCCGACCATGAAAACTGGGGCACACAATGGAAACATTCATAATTAAAGCTTTAGCAAATAAAACAATTAAGACAACTGTTAACTTAGTGAAATGTGTATAATGTGTAAACATCAGAGGTTTACTTTCGAAGCATTTAAATTTGATGTAATTTTGCTATTGGGATCAAAGATTAGAATGTCGTCAATAAAATGCTGCGCGACAACTATACAGTCCATGAGATAGGCAAATAGGAAATTTCTAATATGCATTTTTTTTAGCATAATACCCCTAATTAAACTTTCTATATGATAGACTTGCTCAAGTGGTAGCTTATAGTGTTATATCTGTAGTTCTTCATAGGTGGGTCAGTGCCGACCGGAAGCTAAAACCAAGACAAAATACAATCATAATTATTTTTTGGCGCATTGGGGAAGGTGGGGCATGTCCGCACGCTGAGGCATGTCCACACGCTGAGGCATGTCCGCACGCTGAGGCATGTCCGCACGCTGAGGCATGTCCACACGCTGAGGCATGTCCGCACGCTGAGGCATGTCCTCACGCTGAGGCATGTCCGCACGCTGAGGCATGTCCGCACGCTGAGGCATGTCCTCACGCTGAGGCATGTCCGCACGCTGAGGCATGTCCGCACGCTGAGGCATATCCGCACGCTGAGGCATGTCCGCACGCTGAGGCATGTCCACACGTTGAGGCATGTCCGCACGCTGAGGCATGTCCTCACGCTGAGGCATGTCCGCACGCTGAGGCATGTCCGCACGCTGAGGCATGTCCTCACGCTGAGGCATGTCCGCACGCTGAGGCATGTCCGCACGCTGAGGCATGTCCGCACGCTGAGGCATGTCCGCACGCTGAGGCATGTCCACACGCTGAGGCATGTCCGCACGCTGAGGCATGTCCTCACGCTGAGGTATGTCCGCACGCTGAGGCATGTCCGCACGCTGAGGCATGTCCGCACGCTGAGGCATGTCCGCACGCTGAGGCATGTCCGCACGCTGAGGCATGTCCGCACGCTGAGGCATGTCCGCACGCTGAGGCATGTCCGCACGCTGAGGCATGTCCGCACGCTGAGGCATGTCCGCACGCTGAGGCATGTCCGCACGCTGAGGCATGTCCACACGCTGAGGCATGTCCGCACGCTGAGGCATGTCCTCACGCTGAGGCATGTCCGCACGCTGAGGCATGTCCGCACGCTGAGGCATGTCCGCATGCTGAGGCATGTCCGCACGCTGAGGCATGTCCACACGCTGAGGCATGTCCGCACGCTGAGGCATGTCCGCACGCTGAGGCATGTCCGTACATCTGGTTATTGACCAAACCGCGTAATATTTGGTTTCAAAACTGTTTTCTACAGTAGCATCTCACTCATACATCTCACTCATACATCTAACTCATACATCTAACTCATACATCTCACTCATACATCTAACTCATACATCTCACTCATACATCTAACTCATACATCTCACTTATACATCTAACTCATACATCTCACTCATACATCTAACTCATACATCTCACTTATACATCTCACTTATACATCTAACTCATACATCTAACTCATACATCTAACTCATACATCTCACTTATACATCTAACTCATAAATCTAACTCATACATCTCATTCATACATCTCACTCATATATCGAGCTACGAGCATCTGAACCCGCGAATTTAACTTATTTGTGTCGGTAAGAAATTATAAACTAAAATGTTGTTTTTGCAGAATCTAGTGTAATGTTATACACATTATATTGATACGTAACTCACACTCTCAATAATATATGCGTATTGGTGTGTTTATGCGTTTTTGGAATGTGTACCATTAGTGCTGTCATTGCACAAATAAACGTTACCGCCCCAGACCGCGTGTATGGGAAATTGACAACAGTCGTGTGCGGATATGCCCTAATGCAACCTAGTGGCACGACGTAGTTTAATTCACTAGCATTGTGTGCGTTAATGTGCGTTAATGTGCGTTAATGTGCGTTAATGTGCATTGTATTTACCCATAAAGCGTGGAATTTGTCTCAAGACTGGTTGACTGGAAATTGTGGAGGTTGGTCTAAAAATAGGTGGGATAAAATAGTCAACACAACAAGGCGGGGCCAGGTTGCAGAACTAGCTTTATTATCCTTGCTACAGGTGAGTGCTCAGTGGCTATACATCAAACAGTAGGTGGCAGCACCAGGCGGTAGTAATGTCCATTATAGGTGGGAGGTGGGATGTGCTAAAGACAGAAAACAAACTTACAACATAATTGTTTATGTAGATTAAGTGTTCATGTATCATGAAGTGTATAATGATAATGTTGTTTTTATTATGTGTTCTTTGGTTTCTTTTCGAGATGGCGATATATCAAAACAATAGGTGGCAGCACCAGACGGTAGTAATGTCTATTGCATCTCTCCGAACTTCATAAAAATTACACATTGCTTCTAAAAAATAAACATTCGACATGCTGAAATAAAACTACAGTGCAGCATAACTGTTTGCTGAAACTACGTAGTTTTACATGAAACCTTCAAATCGTTTTGATTCACTCTTAACCTTGTGTGGACGAATTGGGAGGAGCTGGTATAGAAGGTGTAAGGTTTGTACAAGTAGTCTTAGGTGAGGATGGAGATCCCACTTGTTAGGACTACGGGAGATGGTACAGGAGGGGCAGGCCACGGAGCGGGGTCAGGTTAGTCTGGTCAATATCTCTACGGCTCAATATCAGTGTTGACCTTTCGGAAATGACTTCGCACTTTGACCTCCTGGGCTCTTTGTGCGGTTATTATTGCACCATTGCTGTCTATGACTTCAAAAGGCTATTGCTGGTATTTTGGCACTAGTTTCCCTTGCTGCGTCACATTCTTCAACAACACTTTGTCTCCAATGTCAATTTCAGACTTGGTTATATTTCTCCGTGCCTCTGCATACTCTTTCATCTTGTTTTTTGCCATCTGATCCTTCTAATAGAGTCTTTCATCTGTTTCCACAGCATCTCGGGTAGCTTCATCGTCAATGGTTCAACGTTCAAGACAGTTGCTGGTGGTTGGTCTGTCGATTTGTGCAGGGTAGCTCTGTCGTTTCTCAGAAAGCGGTACAGCTCCTGTTTCCAGGGTTTACCTTCTACTTGTGAGCACTTGCAGACTTTCCCTGTGGTTCTCATAGACCTTTTAGCTACACCATTGGCTTTTGGCCAATATGGCGTTATCCGCTGATGGCGGAAACCTTGGTTAACAGCGAACCTTCTAAATTCTTCGCTTTGGAACGAAGTCCCGTTGTCTGTCTTCAGATTGTCTGGGATACCTCTTGATGAGAATATCTTGTCGAAGACACTTCGACTTCAGAAAATCTGGAGTCCTCGTCCATGATGACAAGTAGATAGTCACCTGATGGGTGGGTAATGGTCCATACAAATCTGCGCAGAGATGAGACCAGACATAACTAATGGTTCCCTTCGCTTTGGGTCATAAGCGGCTTTGCGTGCTATGCACTCTTCAAGCAGCCACGTTACCATAACGTCGATTCTGGGAAACCACACTTTCTCTCTGGGGAGAGCCTTTGTCTTGTTTATTCCTTGATTGCCTTCGTGGGCCAGTTGGATTACCATGTGCTACAGACTTGCTGGAACTGCTATACGAGTTCTTCTTAGGACGAGTTCGTCTTGTGCTACAGTCAGTTTATTTCCAACTCTACTGTACGATTGTGTTGCTTCAAATTCCACACTTGGATCTTGTTCATAATTGGTTACAAAGAGATACAGTTTCCCTATTAATAGAAGATATTTGACAACACTCAGAGTTGGGTCTGCCAACGTGGCTTCTAGAACTTCTGTGCTATTCGTCGCCTTTAGGATACTTTCCTCTGTGAAACAAATCACATACTCTTCTGCTACGAGTTCCTCTCGAGGACACTTGTGGTGGCGAGATAGGTAGTCTGAAGGGTTATATTTACCCTTGTGGTACTCGACAACTGGTTGGTAAGGCAGCAGCCTCATAGCCCATCTCTCCAACCGCGCGGGCAGCTTGGCGCCGGGGTGTCCATACAACGTACGGAACGGCTTGTGGACGGTGACCACTTTAACTGACACCCCGTAAACATACACATGAAAATATTCACAGGCCCAGACGACTGCCAGCGCTCCCATAAGCAACCATTTGGGGCTTCTTGTCATGGTACTGTACTAGCATCGCATCTAGCCCTACAGGAGATGCATCTCCATGTCAAAATAAACAACAACTAGAGACGTACCCAGAATAGTCTTTATCGTCTCATATGCTGACTAGTGTTCGAGTTCCCACTTGAACCCTTGCTCCTTGCATGTAAGCTTCTGCGGATGAACTGCTACTGTTGAGTAGTTGGGGATAAACCTTGCGAGGAAGTTTGTCATTCCCAACAAACTTTGGACTTCTCCTACATTTATAGGCGATTCCATGTCTAGGAGCACTTCAACTGTCTTCAGATCTGGTTTGATTTGAGAATACCATACCATAGAACTCCACTTTTGGCTTTCTGAACAAACACTTGGCTAGATTTGAGTTCGTTCTCTTCGAACCTCTTCAACACTTGATCCAAGTACTTGTCATGTTCGACATAAGCTTCCTCATCGGATTCGCCTTTCCCGAGCACAAATACATCATCAGACATGTTGACAGAACCATCAGTTCCTGACATTTGCAGCAACATTCTAGAACACTTCACTCGAACTCGAGATACCGAAGTTAAAGCGTAAAAACCATCATGAGTGGAGAATGTTTTGTTGAATACACGTGCATTGTTCAACTTTTGAACAACATCTTCAACCGTCGAAAATGGATGTCGCTCATGCATAATCGCCTTGTTTGCTTGTCCAGTTACAGTACAGTTAGCACCTTCTACACAACCATCGCACACGGTGGCTTCATCACTCACAGACGTCCTCACTGTATACACAGTCATCAACATCTGGTACACTGTCATACACTTTGTGAACATACTTTTTCACTTGAACTTTTTTGTTACCTTTCTGTGTACAAAACTTAGCAAAATGGTTTCTGCCCTGACATACAAAACATCGCTTTCCAAATGGTGGACATAATTCACGACCACCTTCTTCGGGATAACCTTCCCCATAGTTCTGACATCTCTTTCCTGATCACTGCTTGGGTTTGTTGACTTGTGATATATCTTCTTGATATCTTCTTGATATATTCTTGATATCTTGTCTGACACTTGTCAGGTCTCTTTCCATCTCAATGTTTTGTGCTTGAGCAAGTTCATTATTTCGATCTGCTTCAATAATATCTTCCAACGTAAGTGCATTATTCGTGAGACACTGCTTGCGAAGCTTGGAATCGGTAGTCGTCTGGATGAGATGGGACTTCAAGTCTCCATCGAGATCGGTAAGCCCACAACTTGACGCTGCTTGACCTGAGCGAGTGAGATAAGCGTAAATATTCTTACCAGGTTCCTGACGTATTCGTCCAAATACAGCACGTCATACTCTTTGTTTACCTTCGTTTTGACGTAGTTCGTGAGAGCAGCTTTTGCATAATCGTGATTCGTACCTTTATCTGGTAGATTCACGAAAATGTCAACAAATGTATTGACACCAACTGCATGCAACTACAGTGCTTTCTTCTGTCCTTCATCGGTGACAGAAATGGTGAACACATAGTTCTCAAAACGTAACAGCCATTTATCCCACTTAGGGGCTACTGATGATTCACTGTGACTTATCTGTGACTTATAAAATAGTTAACACGACAAGGCGGGGCCAGGCTGCAGAACTAGCTTTATTATCGTTGCTACTGGTGAGTGCTCAGTGGCTATACATCAAACAGTAGGTGGCAGCACCAGGCGGTAGTAATGTCCATTATAGGTGGGAGGTGCTAAAGACAGAAAACAAACTTACAACATAATTGTTTATGTAGATTAAGTGTTCATGTATCATGAAGTGTATAATGATAATGTTGTTTTTATTATGTGTTCTTTTGGTTTTCTTCGTCGCATGGGTTTCCATGTGGGCTGTAGTTGACACAGACCAATATCACGCAACCACTTCAACACATTTAAGCCATTGTACTATATAAACTACAGCTGGTTAAGTTTATATTATTTATTGGCCGCATTTGACCCCGAAATAATATTATGGACATGTGTTGAAATTATTATTTTGACATATCCAAACTTGTTTTTACCGTTGTAGAACTTGTCATCGTCTTCCCAAGGCGTGATTGCCCTCGTGTATTCACGTTACAATGTCAGGACACAGAAGTAACACATCCCAGTGTCAGCATCAAATGCCCAATAAACCCGGCAAATACAAGGAGAATAGTAGATAAAGCTAGGAAGGACTTGGTTAGACACTTATATACTCGCCTTGGAAACGAAGTTGTTTGCTTTGTTGTCAAGCGAACATGAATAAAACGTCACGCGACACATCCCGAACGTGAACGAGAGTACATATTACAAATTATAAGAGCATCAGAATAAGGTATTTGCGAAGGGGCTGAATTTTACGCAGAGCAGACATCAGCAGACCCTGGCGTAGCGGGGCCAGTAGAGAGAGAGAGAGAGAGAGAGAGAGAGAGAGAGAGAGAGAGAGAGAGAGAGAGAGAGAGAGAGAGAGAGAGAGAGAGAGAGAGAGAGATAGAGAGAGAGAGAGATAGAGAGAGAGAGAGAGTGAGAGAGAGAGAGAGAGAGAGAGAGAGAGAGAGAGTGTGTGTGTGAGAGAGAGATAGAGAGAGAGAGAGAGAGAGAGAGAGAGAGAGAGAGAGAGAGAGAGAGAGAGAGAGAGAGAGAGAGAGAGAGAGAGAGAGACTGAGACTGAGACTGATACAGAGAGACAGACAGAGAGTGGCAGTGTGAAAGAAAGGGACAGCATGGCAAAAAAGATAGACAGCGAGTGGCAGCGTGACAAAGATAGATAGCGTGACAGAAAGATTATACGGAGGAGGACAGCGTGACAGTGACACGGACAAACAGTGATAGTGTGACAGAGAGACAGACATACAATGACAGCGCGACAGAGAGACAGACATACAGTGAGAGCGCGACAGACAGAGAGACAGACATACAGACAGTGAACACATGACAGGGAGACAGACATAGTGCCTGCGTAACAGCGAGACTGACAGAGAGTGACAGCGTGACAGAGAAACAAACCAAAAATAGACAGAGAGTGACAGCGTGGCAGACAGACAGACAGAAATGGAGTGATAGCGTGACAGAGAGGGACAGCGTGACAGAGAAATAGATATACAGTGACAGCGTAACAGGGCGACAGACAGACAGACAGAGTGCCTGTTTAATACTGATACAGACAGAGAATGACAGCGTGATAGATATATTGACAGAGAGCGACAGCGTGACAGAGAGACATACAGACAGACAAAGACAGAGACATACAGACAGACAAAGAGAGAAACTGACAAACATAATAATCTGATATATGCAAAGAAATATAGTACGAAGGTGGTCTATTCGGAAGCATTTAGACACATTTGGCGTGGCCCATAGAACAGACATGCGACTTTAGAATGTTAATTGAATAATGTAATAAAAAGAATTAAGCAATTTGTATACATCTTAAAAGTTAACATAAACGCATAGATGCATATGTGAAGATCTAAAATAAAGCCAATCACCGTATGCTTCAATGGAAAAGGTGTGTACGTGCTATTAGAGAATATGTCGTCGTTATCTCGTGAGGCAGTTTGACTCACATACCTGCTCATTTAATATGTAAATGCGCATGTTTGGTGACCTATTAGCAGATTATTTTATCATATTATGTCATTGTTTATTTATTTTATTGTTTACGGGGCAGTTTATTGGGGATTACTTTTTCCAAGTTGACCGAAGGGTAATTAATTATTCAACCATCACAGCTTATTAAAACTACAACATAAAACAGATTATTTTTGTGTAACGCCCCGGTTTAAAAATGGCAACTTTTTCATTAGGAGCCGCTAACAGTTAGCTAGATTTCAGGGTGGGCGCATACCGTCATACAGCCTCAACTGAAGTGGCACGCAGCATCAAAAGACAGCAATACTGCCGAATGAACTAATTATTATTTCCTCTGAACCACAAACAGTTACGTTGTACGGTTGTTTTATCAAGAAAAGTTTCCGGACTTTTCCAGCAGTCGGTTGGCAGAGTCTTGAGACAGGTCTCGAGGGAACGGAATCTTTGCTCGAATGTTTGTCCACGGACGTCCGGCTGGCTTCGGACCGTGTCCATCTCTGGGCGTCCCTGTGTGGCATAAACTCGCAATTGGCCCTTCATCGTTCTACTGCAAAAGAGTTGATGCAAAGAGTGGACTAAATTTCACATAATTCTAAGATATGTACAACGGTACAATGTTAGCCAGAACATGGTCGGGCACCCGTTACCACGCATCATGGTAGTAGGCTCAACAGTATAGTTTTACAGAAAACATGATGTTCCTAAGAGCATCTTAAATTAAAGCGTTTATGCTTCCCATAACTGCTAAGAAATGCATAACTTTCAATTAGTAATTTGAACGGCTTGCGGTAGTAACCCTATTTATGTTGAACAATAACTGTTGTGATCGATATTTCAATAACATCTAACTATAACCGAGCTAGCGTATGTTTGTTTGTATGTATGTTTGTATGTGGTTATGTTCACGTTTTCCTCCTAGACGGCTTGCACCTCGGGCGCCAAACTGTCAGGGATTAATCTACGACCCCACGAGTGAAACGTAACCCCTTTATTTTTTTTCGAAATACCCCGTATATCAAGGGTTCTTAGTGGTTTTTATGGTAAATGAAATGTTCGCTACGTAAAACGTTCACTTCCAATAATCGCAGAAACCGCGCGTGCGCGCGCGCCTCGAATACTTCAGTACGTAAACCGTTTAAACACCATCTGGCCGGTTTAAAATTAATTCTGTAGTGGAAAGCACGCATCCACGTATTGGCCCAAGGTCGCAGACCGAGGTCAATACACAATAAAAAAGATATTCTACAACACAAGTATCCATGGGTCTAAATTCACGCGACCTTCAACATTTTGAACGTGCTTCGGGTATTGCATCACGTGCGTGACGCGGTTGTTTCTGGTAATGCGTTTGACGTTCCCTTGAACAATCTTGATATTGATAGCATATTGGCCTGAGGCATTGGGAAACTTTGCTATCATGACTGTCACGTATGAACTACCAAGTTATCCCGTCCTGGGGGCGGGCATTTTTGCTAGTAACTATAATACATATAGGCACAATTTAGGACATCGGTAAAACGTTTATTATGATTTATAGCAGTGTCAACAACAACGCCAACGCGCATTTCTTAACACAATTTACGCCAATCCGTTAATTACAGACGTAGTTCGAGTGTATCACAAGAACACTGAAGACAAGAAACAATACCATGTATAATTCATTTAAATATGACACCGTTTCTGCAATACGACACATATTTACCATCTTCATCTTTTCTTTAGAGAAAGACGGGTAAACTTGCGTTCAAAAAACGTTACCAGTGACAGTGTGACTTTATACAAAGCTTCTTCGCGACGGAACGAAAACGGGGCGAGAATATCGACTTTTTCCGCACACACTCTGCGTAACATTGTGTAATACGTTATGGTTCGGCACAAATGTTTCATATTTGCACAAATGGCTGTATTTTTAAATGTCGTATATTTCAAATAGGTGCGAATGCATGGCGCTGTGTATTATTGTGGTGTCAGGCACACGCAACCATCACCGTTTGACTCACTGGGAGTGTTGGCCAGTAATAATAACAATCATAATCATTAACTAATATGGCGCCTATGTCCTCAGGAAGAAACTAGATAAGCATAAGGCGTCAACACATCTCCTACAGCCATTGCAGTCTTGGGCGAGTCAGCTGAGCTCATTCCAGGTCCTCACAGCCAGCTTCATTTACTGTTCCACCGTTCTCCAGGTGCCCATTGGTGGGCTTCTTCTCCTTCTTCCACGTGGTGTCCATTTTAAAGCGACATGTGGAAAACAAATTATGTAATATTATGTAATTATACAAAATTATATTATTTTGTTCCATCAGTATTCTCTCCTGGTACAAGAGGACATCGCCGGTTATCTTCTTAATTCGATGACATCATCAACTTTTGATCTTACCTGTAATTATACGCTAACTGCATGTTGGATACAAACATTGTACGTCTTGTCGATATAATACATTTATCCCGCATTTTCTCCCTGCGACTGTTTGAATTTCAAAGTAAAACGTAATTGACGTCGACTAGTGGCCAAACTAGATGACGTCAACACAACTACTACATCGTGATCGGAGCTCACGAATATTATACACTTGAGTTGATTATCTGTATCTATATTTGTTTGATTATTCGTTATACATCCTGGTGATGCGTCATATTTGCAGTTTTTCACTTGTAATATTTCCAACGGAAGCATGACGCATTATTTATGAATGAGCACACATGCATACGTTTCAACGGTTTTAATTGTGAACACAGATAGTGTGAACAACAGAAAAGGGTTGTAGAAGGAGAAGAGGAAGACCAATGTTAAGGTGGAGGGACAATATGGAAAAGTATCTGGAATAGACACGTATAGAGCAGAGAATGGACGAACATAGCAGCAGAAAATCGGGAGCGAGTCGTCGAGAGGGCGGAAGAAATCTGTAATGTGGCCCCCACCCCGCAATGGGATTAAGGGAAGATGATTATATTCTGTGTAATTCATTACTAGCATATCTAAAAATAAAATGTACGTTCTCATATAGCGCTGAATTCAGTTCTTGGGACCGTTCAAAACAATTTACATTTAACCCCCTGGCAAACCTGTTCCTTTACACTTCACCCCCTGGTAGACATGTTCCTTTACACTTCACCCCCTGGCAGACCTGTTCCTTTACACTTCACCCCCTGGTAGACATGTTCCTTTACACTTCACCCCCTGGCAGACCTGTTCCTTTACACTTCACTCCCCGGCAGACCTGTTCCTTTACACTTCACCCCCTGGCAGACCTGTTCCTTTACACTTCACTCCCCGGCAGACCTGTTCCTTTACACTTCACCCCCTGGCAGACCTGTTCCTTTACACTTCACCCCCTGGTAGACCTGTTCCTTTACACTTCACCCCTGGCAGACCTGTTCCTTTACACTTCACCCCCTGGCAGACCTGTTCCTTTACACTTCACTCCCCGGCAGACCTGTTCAATCCAACACCAACTCGATTTCTCTTGAAAGTTTTCAGTCACGCTGCAATTACTGCGCGAAGACTATTCGTTCACATATCCCCCGCATTATACAACCAGGCAGGGCCTACTAATTTATACAGCTGAGTGAACTGATACAACAAGTGTAAAGTTGTTGATTCCTGGAAGGGGGAGGGGTGGCAGATAATCATAATATTAGCAGAGGAGTCCAAACAACATTGAGAGCTGTACATTTGTGTTTATTAGGGGGTACAACATATGTAGTATTGCATCACAATTTTTATTAATAATATTAGTATAATTAAAATAATGTGTGTGTGTGTGTGTGTGTGTGTGTGTGTGTGTGTGTGTGTGTGTGTGTGTGTGTGTGTGTGTGTGTGTGTGTGTGTGTGTGTGTGTGTGTGTGTGTGTGTGTGTGTGTGTGTGTGTGTGTGTGTGTGTGTGTGTGTGTGTGTGTGTGTGTGTGTGTGTGTGTGTGTGTGTGTGTGTGTGTGTGTGTGTATATGTGTGTGTATGTATATGTATGTATATATATATATATGTATATATATGTATATATATATACACACACACACACACACACACACACACACACACACACACACACACACACACACACACACACACACACACACACACACACACACACACACACACACACACACACACACACACATATATGGGATGAGTCATGGCATTTTGGTTTGGTAGTTGCAATATTTACGGACGTGGGAATCTTTATATTTTAGGATAACTGTGGTAGGCCAATTTACCAACATACCTTTGGTTTTCCCCATGATGACTTGCTAAATGACTATACACGCCTACCTACGTTTACCTGACCCACGCAGCAGTGTATGCATTCACCGCTGTGCGTGTCGTCAGCCGGACCGCCCTCTGACCGTTCCCTTGTCAGCAAACAGCGGTCAACCAGAAAGAATGTCCAGCACTTGCATAAGAACGATCGGAATGTTGCCACGCGTGACACGGCCGCTTATTGTAATAGAACTGAACTACAAACCGTTGTGGTTCAGTTCTAAATATAAATTTAATTATAAATACGTTAGACGGATTATCGGTTTCACCATATAGTATTACTGGACAGCAAATAGCACACCATCTAGCTGATACTGCACTTTAACTCTGTCTAAACAAAGAACATTTTGAGCTAAGCACCATTACAAAGATACTAAGTAAGACAGTGGTTCCCGTACACAGACAGGGAGACTCCGATGTATGAGTGGACAAACATCGACCGAAACCCGTTGTTGGTGGCTTGTGTGAACTTTTCACGGGCATGTGTTGGCCTATTTAACCTGCGAGTAAGTTACATATACGAATAAACATTAACTATAGCACAGTTGTGAAAGGGCCACCATAACAAGACACCTGGGGTGTAGTTTGTTTAGCATAGTCGAATGTGGTCAAGCTGGTATTAAACTAGTCCATAGCATACATCCGGACATATTTATTTTACATTAATATATGAAATGATATGCATGTATTTGAGTTAAGTCCTGGGCATACACGAGGCGGTGCATTTTGTACTGTGTGCGTGCGTGCGTGTGTGCGTGCATAATTTATGTGTGTGCGTGAGTTCCCAAACGTAGGCACGACTCACACACATAACCCAAGATGTTGATATATTCAATGGTGCTCCAAGCTTCATTAGACGTCTTGGAGCAGCTGTTCCAGTTTATAACGTTGTAGTCGTTAGGCACAGCACATGCTGCAGTTTAACACAATGCAACCGAAAACAGGGCGCTATATACAGTGCCGGAGACCCATTGACAGCGAATGACAATGACCGTTCCCAGATTCGACAAACACCTGATAGGACAAAAATCTGTGGAATGTTCAGGTAATCAAACACTCGCAAGTCACCTGTCGCGTAGAGGTGTCGATTGTCGTCAGTCGTGTGTCATATCACTGCGGGGCAGAATGGAATGTATGTTTATAAATAGGACGTAAACAATGTGCCTCCAGCACAGTACGGACTTCCCTATTCAATACGGATTTGGGGATTTGGATAGGACCACGACCATATCCCGTTTTAATCAAATACATATTGATAAAGTATATATAGTGCATATTTATTGTGTTCATCACACACGTACAACATCGCATACGTACAACATCACACGCGTACAACATCGCATACGTACAACATCACACACGTACAACATCACACACGTACAACATCGCATACGTACAACATCACACGCGTACAACATCGCATACGTACAACATCGCATACGTACATCACACACGTACAACATCGCATACGTACAACATCACACACGTACAACATCGCATATGTACAACACCGAATGACAAATCGTACATTGTGTTTCGGGTCACATTACAATCTCGACAATAAGATATGTAGCGAAAGTAAGGTTAGTGCAGACAGATTTCAACAGCAACAGCAATGAACAACCAAACCAACAAATGAACAACCAAACCAACAAATAGCTTATTCAAGTTTATTACTGGACTAAATGTCACAAGACTGACTCATACTCAAATTTGACAGAATTATACAAAATAAATAACATATACACTTCTGTGTAACACACGCACACACATGCATGCACTCACAAACTAACGCATTTGTCTAGTACCACAGTGCACTTTGCTCTGTTCTACTCGCGCAAGCATTCTCCGCATGACCCGGAAAATATATCTATGAAGCAATTAACCTTCATACAAACTGATAATAAATATACATTGTTAGAAAGACACCAACCATCCTGGTCATGCTAGAACAAATAATTTATTATTATGTACAAATATAGGTGGCCCCATCCTCGCGAACAAGGGGTGGTAGTAATACTACCCTAGTCTCTACCCATGGCATGTCCTACACAATGTATGGAAGTGCGCCTAATCGTTTGTACTTCGTCACACTTGCTATCTTGGTCGGTCGTAATTCTGGGAACCAGCCCAACATCAAACAACAATTCAAGGAAATGCCTGTCATTACCCGCCCGACCAGCGGCGACGGTCAACAGCCAATTAAAGTCAAGTGCCTGTACGTAGGACTGAGTTGAAATCTCGTAATAATCATTATTGGTTTACATAGCAACTGACAAAAACACGTTTCAATAGGTCTGCATGCAGGGGTACTGATGTACTCAGCAACTCCTGGCTCGATATGATGGCTGGCCCTTGACCTCCGTCTATATACATGATTGGTCTCAACGCGATCGTAAACGTCGCGAATCAAAAACTAGAAATAACAGTTTGTTCTGCCATGGTTCTGCTGTGCCGCAACAGGCTGGTCTCATAGCAGACGACACAGTGACCCGATAGGACGCCGGTGTTTCGTCAACGACGCCTTCGCCGCCATTTCGAAGATGTCTCTAACACCATCCCTCGTTTTCGCCGAGCACTCCAGATACGCATGCGCACCGATTCTTTGCGCCACAAGCAGAGCATCGTCCGTTGCAACGGGTTTCAACTTGCGCTTGGACAGTTCTTCGTGGATGGCCGGGTCGTTGCGCAAATCTTTTTTGTTGCCGACGAGAATGACCGGCACGTTTGGACAGAAGTGGTCCACTTCCGGTGACCATTTTTCGACGATGTTTTCCAAACTGTCTGGGTTATCGATGGCGAAGCACATGACGATCACGTGAACGTCGGGGTACGAGAGGGGTCTGTAATAATAAGAGTCATATTAAGACCAGACAAATTGTTTGTACAGTATACGTTTCATTGCAGTAATAACAGGCTAATGTGCACGCTGCTGTAAATTAAAATCAGTCGTGATAGTTATTGGTTTCATCAGAAAATTATGTTGTTCTTGGTTTTATGTTGCTAAGCAACATTAGCCCGTAAACTCCGGGAATTATTACTAACATGCATATTACTTCTCATGTAACCAGATTTGTTTTAGTGTTGTAATTCGTAATTGAATGACCAAATCAGCCATATCTATGGCGTAGTCAAATGTTGTATTATTATTATTATCATCATCATTTGAAATCACTGGAAAGACGACCTCGTTTCTGCAGTACACGGTCACGCGATTACCAATGGCGACTCGCTTTGGTTGAGCACATCGTCAAGAATATACTTCCTATTATTTCCCTACCGAATTCCTCGTTTTCACCAGTAGCATATTAAACTCCCCCGCCGCCACCTACCGGAGTCTGTCGTAGTCCTCCTGTCCCGCCGTGTCCCACAGCGCCAGCTCCACTTGGCGGTTGTCGACCTCAATGTCAGCGACGTACGTCTCGAAAACGGTCGGCACATAGACCTCCGGGAACTCGTCTCGGCTGAAGACGATCAGCAGACATGTTTTGCCACACTCGCCGTCTCCCACGATCACCAACTTCCGTCGCACCTGCGCGCACACACACAACAGTGACACCAGTTACGGCTAGGTTACGTTGAAAGGAAAAATGATAGCGTTTCGGGTGTTCGGTCAAAATGATTGATGTAATTTCATTTAGACGACATAACGGGTGATACGGCACTTGACATGACGTCACAAATGACGTCACGATCAGGCCACATTGTCTGGACTTATGAGTTGACCTCGAAACAAGTATGTACACACTCCTCTCAACCGCTAGCCGCTAAAGGTCACTTGCTCGAGGCGTGTATTCACAACAGGTTGCTCTAATCATACACGGCATAGTTGGATGACTTCGAACTTGGCAAACCACCAAATGTTAACATAATTTGTATTAAAGCCCAGCGTAGCCGTAGGTGCAATACATGGTATGTTAGGCCCTATAGTGTGCAGTAGGCGTGTTTTTAGTACGTGTTTAGTGCATTGGGAGCTGTATTAAAATGTATTTGCTTGACTTGAATAAGCGGCATTCACGGCACATGACGCTTTGATTAACAGCCAAGGCCGGCGAGGGCGCAAGTATAACGTAGCCGGACGTCAATAACAGGTTGTCGTTGGACCCCACCCCGTGACGTAAATCTGCCTATATACACAACGACGTGCCCTACCCTTTTATCTAAATCACGCCTACCTAGCGTGACCCGGCTACCGGGTATAGGAACGAACTATGACGTCGACTTTGACCCGGCCGTCGCCTGGCTGTTTTTCTATCAGCGCCATTGCTGTGGGCCTGGTAGGGATACTACACGGCAGACACGGGGTGTTAGTTGGAACAGCTCATCCACGATAGGGTAAAACTACAGTACACGCCATTATTTATGAAGTTCACACAGAGTATTATTTAGGTTATGCTGGGTGTTTGTGTGGTCAACTATAACCAAATCCACGGCGTTGGTGATCGTTAGTGGTTACCTAATATGGCAATAACTGGTTAGAGCTGTTGTTCGTTGTAGTTGTCTAACTGATAACACCCTCTCCCCTCTAAGGGGTAACGATCGGTGACCTTGTTTCTCCTCCTTCCAATCACTACTGGAACGTCAAACTCGTTCAATCGATGTCAGCCTTCACCCCGTCGAAAACTAGTCATTTATTGACACCTACCTTTCCCTTGTCTACATCACTGTCTCGACGGCGGCGCGATTTCGTCTTCTTTCGGAACATCGACATTTTCACGTTGTTGTTGTTGCGACGGAGCGCTGAACTAGCAAACCAGTACTGACGACGTCCTTCGACTTGTGACTCAGGCGGGCGTCGCTCTGTGCTTTAATGGCCTCGTGTCGCGGGCTATAAATAACCGCCGTACCGCTCGCTCAGCAGTGACTCACAACGATCGTCAACGGTTATCAAACAATAACCGAGTCGATCGCTTGGTGAAACATTTACGGACGCCTGTATGTACAGTACACGGTCGAGTGCACGTGCATGTGCACACATGTGCCTGCATGCATACCTTCTTGCGTGTGTATACGTTTATGTAGTACTATGAACAGCTTGTAGGTTTGTCGTCATTAATCATAGAATACGACAAAACAAGTATTACGTATCGACGGAGAACGAGTGCACAACACAAGAAAAGTGAAAGCACGCTTAACACAGCTGGCGGGGAAATTTATGATTCAGCGATACTTATGAAAAGTGGCCGAAATGACGCAAGTGTTGGTGAAATTGTGAAATAACGCCATTCTGTTATGAAACCTAGTGTGAGTCAACGACCGTATGACATATGTCAACAGTGATGTATGGAAGCTGTCCAACAAGAATAGAAAGAACAATTACGACGCAGTTTGTATGCATAGACTATAATAAGCATGTTCAAGTGCTGGCTAGTTTTCAACATTCGGTACAATCTGTGTAGTATTATCGAGCGTTGTGTATACATACTGCGGTCACCAGATAAGTTATATATATATATATATATATATATATATATATATATATATATATATATATATCATTCGACTAATTCCCAAGAATTAAAAAATAAACATATATAATCGTTGTAACTCTAAAGATACGCTGGTTGCAAAGAAGAGTGTACAACTATTAAAGCATGCATTGTTTTAATAGGAATGTTGTCACACTTTTATTTACGCCTTCGTCATCCGTATTATATTTAGCGGCCTGGGAAAGCGCTACTTATTTCGTTCAACGTGCACAAGAACTTGCATTCGTTGTATGCATAATAATAATGAGTTTCAGCAAGTGCAAGCGATTAAAATGCGTATTTTGTTCAGCCCAGATTTCCATATTACCCCCAACAGCGTATGACGGAAACAGATCTGATAAAACGTTCAGCCTTCCACACAAAATGCCTTCGAAACATAATGCGAATTTTCAGGCAACGAAATATTTCCAACAAAGAACTGCTGAAACTATCTGCACAAATCAACATGGATTACTTGTGCATGTCATTCTAACATCAACAAGTAACTGTCAGATGGTATACAACATAAAAATACATGATGTGTATGCATTAGTTTTATTAAGACATGAATACGTTAATTGTACAGAGTATTCAGTATAAAATACTCCCTACATTATGCCCAACATTATGCATTGAACAACAGTCATGAAAGTCATGTATCACAAGTGCATGTCATTCTAACATCAACAAGTAACTGTCATCAATCACAAGTGAATGTCACTCTAATTTAAGTAAGTTTCCTGAGGCAAGCAGAAAACTCAGATTTTTTCCCCCGTCACACACTCCCTGTTTGAACTGAGCCAGATGCTGGTTCACAATCCGATACTTCCTCGTCTTCTGTGGTGGTGGTATGACTGCATCATGTTGTGCAGGTTTCAGCTCTGTTGCTGCCTGCTCCCTCCTCATCGCCTCCAGAAACTCCAAGATGTTGGGTGATGTTTCCCCAGTTTTGTGAACTTCAAGGAGGGTGGTCATGCTCACCAATATACTTCATAAAGACTTGTATTTAATGTCATATCTGGCACACCCAGTACTTGTTGCCTTTTGGCCCAGAACCCTACACCGGAACCTGTAGCCTCTGTATATGGCAGAATGCTTCCCATATTTGCTTTTCGCAAATTCGACCACATCCATGTTCAATAATATTACGTAGATACAGATACAGTGTTCACAGTAATACTAAACATAGAATGGATCATAGTAAAAATGTCTCAGCTTATAAGTAATATAACCACTACTCCAAAGAAGCCATGTACAACACTGACTGTTACATGGATCTAGGTAAAACCATTCATGCTTTTAACCACATACAAATAACCACATACAAATAAATTAATGCTCCCCCTCTTCGGCTGGCTAATAACTGGCTAATTTTCAAAAGTAACCGTAACGGGACTAGTTTGGGACTAGTCTGATTGCTCCTCCAAAAAGTAGCCGTAATGGGAAAATAAAGCAGCCATAACAGGACGACTCCGACCACGTATTGCGAAAGGATGATGACAATATAACCAGAATAGCCTAAGAATGGGCTTCGAAGGAAAACAAAAACGAGGAAGACGAAAAAGAATATGGAGAAGACCAGCAGAGGGGAAATTGTAGGAAATGCACCTCAACTGGCGCCGGCTGCTGCAGGCTACAGACCGACAGAAGTCTTGTTTCTGCCGAAGATGATTAAATAAATAAATATCAATGTCATTTGCAGCACTTTATATAGCTTGCACACAGTGAGTCTGCACTTTTATCAAACTAGTTAATTTTGGTACCGTTGAATCACGACGAAGAGTTAGCGCACTGCTACTGTTTATCACGGCCGGCTGCCAAACGTGCACATGTGGCTATTGTTTAGTCCGCTGCATAAAGTTTCACTGCTTCCATTCACGGCGACAGCTGTGCAGCAGGACGAACCTGGATAACGCAAGTCAAATAGTAAAAAAATACCTCCATGCATGTCTGTGTACGTGCGTGAATGTGCGTGTCTGCATATGTGCGGTACGTGTGGTGTGTGTGTGTGTGTGTGTGTGTGTGTGCGTGCGTGCGTGCGTGCGTGCGTGCGTGCGTGGGTGCATGCGTGCGTGCGCGCGCGCGTGCGTGCGTGCGTGCGTGCGTGCGTGCGTGTGTGTGTGAAATGTACGCGTGCGTGTTTGCTTGTGCGCGCTCCATGTATATATCCATCAACAATACATACTTTAGGCACGCGTGTACGCGTGTACGCATGACAAGACGTTTCATACATTCTCAGGAATATTTGTTTTGGAATCAGTTTGACAACTGAATCCAGGCAGGCCTAATATTTATGAATGTAGCAGGTGGTGCTTCCATTGCTTCCACCACCATTCGTCTAAACCTCCATTTTGTTGTAGAGATATGACCAACACTAGAGTTGTCCGTATAAACAAATGAGCCTTGCAACCGAATGTAGATATTTTTTTCTCCCAAACAAAATAGATGACAAAGATTGTGTTATTCATTTGCAAGGGAGGAAGGAAGAGAGAGCGAGAGAGAGAGGGAGAGAGAGAGAGATGGAGAGAGGGGAGAGAGGGGGAGAGGGAGAGAGGGAAGGAGGGCGAGAGGGCGAGAGAGAGAGAGAGAGAGAGAGAGAGAGGGGAGAGAGAGGGAGAGAGGTAAGAGGGAGAGAGGGAGAGAGGGAGAGAGGTAAGAGGGAGAGAGGGAGAAAGGGGAGAGAGGGGGAGAGGGAGAGAGGGAGAGAGGGAAGGAGGGCGAGAGGCAGAAAGGGAGAGCGGTAAGAGGGAGAGAGGTAGAGAGGGAGAGAGGTAAGAGGAAGAGAGGTAAGAGGAGAGAGGGAGAGAGGGAGAGAGGTAAAAGGAGAGAGGGAGAGAGGTAAGAGGGAAAGAGGTAAGAGAAAGAGGGAGAGGAGGGAGAGAGGGAGAGGGGAAGAGACGGAGAGAGGGAGAGCGATAAGAGGGAAAGAGCTAAGAGAGAGAGGGAGAGAGGGAGAGGGGAAGAGACGGAGAGAGGGAGAGAGGTAAGAGGGAGAGAGGGAGAGAGGTAAGAGGGAGAGAGGGAGAGAGGTAAGAGAGAGAGAGAGAGGGAGAGAGAGGGAGAGGGGGAGATACGGAGAGAGGGAGAGAGGTAAGAGGGAGAGAGGTAAGAGGGAGAGAGGGAGAGAGGTAAGAGGGAGAGAGGGAGAGAGGTAAGAGGGAGAGAGGGAGAGAGGTAAGAGGGAGAGAGGGAGAGCGCCAGTGGCGAATAATTTCTCTCGCAGTGCTTACAATATCACAGGGGCTGGGGTTGAATGGCTTTGTCCACTGGTTTTCTAGAATGTCAACAACTGAATCCACGTCACCCTCTTCCCTTATGATGCATGATGGTTGCAAATTATTAATATTATTGTTGACAAAAACTCTGTAGCTAGCTCGATCATATTACGCAGATTCTTCAAACACGTACAACGGTACCCGGCAGTGAGGTGTTACTTGCTAACTGTTCCTGGTTTGAGATTGAACCCCATGTTCCTCCAGCAGTCCATGTTGACTGTCTCCTCTGACAGGTATTCGACAGGTCGCTGTGGTCACCAATCTGAACTGAAAACACCCCATTCTGGAAGTACTCATAGACGCTGGGATTTCCTTCTGGCAAACTTGTCATTTCTCCATAATGTATATGCATTAGGCAGAAATCTAGCATAGTTTTGCCTATCATATGCAAAGCACCATGGACTGAGCAAGCGAATAGAATGGAGATACAACAGCCAGTTTCCCTCCATCAGGGTTGAGATCAATGCCAACATCAGGGTTGAGATCAATGCCAACATCAGGGTTGAGATCAATGCCAACAGGAGCCATACAAGGTCAATAAAGCTGCAAGATCCCAACTGCTGTAGCGAATCAGGGACTAATACACAGTGAATCGTCCTCTTATTTTTGGTGGTGACCATCCGGGTACTTGAGTGCATTCGCATCATAGCAGCCACGCGAGCCGCTTGCCACAAGTCACACTCACCCTTTTAAATCAGTACATGTGTGTAGAATTGGAAGTTTCAAACTATTCGCGTTGTAATGCCAGAACGCTGCAGTGTTGCGAAGGATGTCATCATTATTACTGCAAGATAATTTTACAATTGAGAGCCTATTCAAAACCCTATTTTCACATACATGAGTAAAAAAAACAAAGAAGCAATGCCAGCAGTAATTTAGGGTCAAAAGTGAAGTTCCAAGTGGTCATATGCTTTATGGCTTATTGCCTCGTTCTTCAAGAATTCGCGCCAGTCTACAAAAGTAAAAATTTCTTGTAGCCGGCTTAAGCTACCGAATTGAAATGTCCATCATACATTTTTTATTATAGTTTGGGCACCCCTAATAACTAGAACCAATCTATTTAGTTCCATTTTTGGTACCAATATTCCACCTGGCCCATGGATATTATAAAGGGTTGAGGCTAGTTCACGTAGGGGCCTATTGCTGTGCCTCCCCAGCTGTTACCATTCCACGTCTCCCTATCGGCAGCCTTCTCCCTACTTGTCACCCTCCTCCGCCTTTCTTACACCTTCTTTACGCAGTCCTCCCGTCTTAGTTGTCGTAGTATAACATTAGATTTGTCGACGCCCATTGTGTACCTGGTACTTAACATTTACAGTTAGATTTGTTGACAAGCTATTTGAAAAAATATCGTGTATCACCGACAATGCGTACCTGATCCTAGTTCGCAAATAGTTAACTAATCTCAATGCCAGCAAAGAATGAATCGTACTAACCGATACTTAGCAATAATCACAAGTGAGCAGAATGCAAAATTTGGTCGATATGTCGTTTGAATGATTTCGAACCCGATCGAGCACGCGTTGGCAAAGATACGCGACTGTGGGTTTACAAAGAAACGTTAACAGCCAAAGGACGAACGTTGATGAAAACTCAAACATCCGTCCATTGTAATAGCTTCTAAGACAAGCATTTAATGAAAATCGCTATATGGCGATGAGAAGTTCCATACTCCGGGTCGTCTCTGTTGTGCAAGAACTATGACGAATATGCAGTTTGTCAAACATGCGTATTTCACGAAGAATGGATTGTTCGTGTAACCGGGTCAAGGCGCTAATCGAGTTATCAAGCCATTCATTCAGTAGTTCGTATATCTGCCGGTTCGGTGAAGGACGACAACAGAAGCACAGTACGCGGTTTGACTACTCCAGTTCACTCATACACGGAATGTCTGTATATTAGGGTGTAGGCATATATACGGTAACCGCTCTCCCTCGGACCTGCGGGTCGTGGTCTTCAAAATAAGGCCATCTTGCATTCAGTAACACGGCGACAACAACGCGTCAGCTGTCTCGTTTAATATACTGGGCCGCTGAATTTCGGAAGTCCGGGATCCGGGTCTGTAATCTTAGGTCTGCTTGTGTATATAAACGCGATACGACAAGCCGGATCTTAAAACTGTCAATGTACTGTGCGCTGTTAGAAGCCTCTTTGACAGATTCGAAGCCACAGAGGAACTGACAATGTCCCCGACGGTGAGCAAAGGACGACGGAATTATTACCACGAGAAGGTAATTGTTAGAGAAACAATGTTGTTTCGCTTACGCATCTATTACTTAATTTGTTTATCGTTTGACCGCCCAAGTGTGACAACCGCGTATGGACAGGTTTTTTTTATCACGCAGCTATCACTGTTACAGTTAGTGTTAATAATTCACCGTGTTTATGGCAGTGATCGACCTGTTTAATATTTTTGTGACAACACATTTACATTTTTCAAAATGGTCCGACGGGAGGGCCAAGTGGTTTTAGGGTTGGTGGGTATCATGGGAGGTTAGAGTAAAGGTGGTGGGTATCGTGAGGTGCTACAGTAGGGTTAGTGGGTATTATGGGGTGTTAGAGTAATGTTCGTGGAGTGTCTAGGCTAGAATTAATTAATAATCCCTAAAGGAGTCTCATAACACATATTTTTGCTTTCCCCGCCCAGTAGTGGTAATTTCACTAAGCCACCGGATTATGTATATTTGCATATAGGATGTAGTTATGTCAAGAAGTCGGACGTGGAGAATGTTTTGCAAGTAGCACTTAATGTAATGTCTTAATGCCATGGAGGTACACTTTAAAATAAAACCGGATATAATTATATTAGTCAGACGACGTATTTTCTAACTCAACGACCTGGTGCTTGATTCATCGAAATTGTCTGAGTGTCGTTGTTTTTGTTTTTGCTGGAACAAGCCTGCACTCAATTACTGTACGTGGACTTTACACCAGCGCCGGAAACACCCAAAGTAGCAACAGTTGTTACGTCACAAATAAAGAACCACACTGTTGTGTTACAGCTGTCCTTAATAACTTAACGATAACATATCCATTTTGGCACGGTTTATTATTGATTATTTCGAGAGATTTATGTATCGGTGCCTACTACCGTGCGGGATGTTCACGGTATGTTATGTGTCAGAGAAACATAATGTTTAATTTAATATGTGTTAGAGTAATGTAAGATGCAAACGAGCCCATCTTGTCAACTCCAGAATATAAAGACATGTTTACATTAAGTAAGATAACGTGTTCACATTAAGTAAGATAACATGTTCACATTATGTAAGATAACATGTTCACATTAAGTTTCAAGCAAAACTGGTGCACTGTACCGCCCTACTGGAGTGAGCTCAGACGTTGTTTGGTGCACTGTACCGCCCTACTGGAGTGAGCTCAGACGTTGTCTGGTGCACTGTACCGCCCTACTGGAGTGAGCTCAGACGTTGTCTGGTGCACTGTACCGCCCTACTGGAGTGAGCTCAGACGTTGTCTGGTGCACTGTACCGCCCTACTGGAGTGAGCTCAGACGTTGTCTGGTGCACTGTACCGCCCTACTGGAGTGAGCTCAGACGTTGTCTGGTGCACTGTACCGCCCTACTGGAGTGAGCTCAGACGTTGTCTGGTGCACTGTACCGCCCTACTGGAGTGAGCTCAGACGTTGTCTGGTGCACTGTACCGCCCTACTGGAGTGAGCTCAGACGTTGTCTGGTGCACTGTACCGCCCTACTGGAGTGAGCTCAGACGTTGTCTGGTGCACTGTACCGCCCTACTGGAGTGAGCTCAGACGTTGTCTGGTGCACTGTACCGCCCTACTGGAGTGAGCTCAGACGTTGTTTGTTATTGACTTGTCATCTCAATATTTGTAAGTGACACGAATGTACACTGCCAAAACAGCCACTACAAATTTAAGTGTGTGCATTACATAATTGTGCTAATACTAAATATGTATATTTCCTATTCGAAAACATTTTGCTCTTCGACAAAAACATGGACTAGTCCTATATTCAATGACGCTTTATTTATCACGACATCAGAAGTAAAATCGTCGTCTTTCCCAACTCATCGTTTTAGATCTACTTTTTTCCAAGGAGTCCCGGATGAAAGATGCGGGTCCTCGATTTCTGTTTTGTTCTCCTTTCCTCACTACCCGTTATCTATCACGTAACTGTCGTGTTTGATGCGCAGGTGCGACGGAAGTTGGTGATCGTGGGAGACGGCGAGTGTGGCAAAACGTGTCTGCTGATCGTCTTCAGCCGAGACGAGTTCCCGGAGGTCTATGTGCCGACCGTCTTCGAGACATACGTCGCTAGCATTGATGTCGACAACCGCCAGGTGGAGCTTGCGCTGTGGGACACGGCGGGACAGGAGGACTACGATCGTTTGAGGTAGGATAACAAGTAATAACGTTTGAGGTAGGATAACAAGTGATAACGATGATAACGTGATAATTATGCGACAATACAAAGAGCACATTTGGCAGAACATAGAACATTAATTATGCGGATAGTTATGCTGAGAGCATGAATGTAAGGGTCTCAGTGATAGCAATGAGAACAGATAAGAGAAGCAAACGCAATAATGATTACAACACACATGTCAGTGATTATAATAACATATATTGTGTTTATGTTGAAGTAATTCACTAATGCATATCATATCATAATCATGATCCCTCTCCAGTTCTTACATTCACTGAGATTGCTTTTCTTGTGAATTGTAACTAGCATACCCGTCTTCCACTCAGTTGGTATTTCCTCTTTATCCCAGGTCTCATTTAGCAGGCTATACAAAACGTCTGTGGTGGCACCAATATCGGCTTTTAACACATCGGATAGTATATCGTCAATTCCAGGTGCTTTGCCTAGCTTCAGCTTTTGGTGGCTCTCTTAATCGCCTCTTTGGATATCCTACCACAATTAATGTTAAGGTCTTCAGTTGTTTCCTCAATGTCTGGGATTGCATCCGTTGGAGGCCTAGTCGAGATTTCTTGGAAATGTTCTTTCTAGCGTTGTAACTGTAGAGATTCCTTAGTGAGAAGGTTTCCCTGCTTGTCCCTGACAGGGTGACTAGTGCTCTTGTTCTTCCCTCATTTGCTAGTTTTTCGACATATGTTTTCTTGTCCCTCCTTGTCTTCTTTTAAACTGTTTTGTTTCTTTCCTGGTATGCCGCAGTTTTTCTTTCCTTGTGTCATCTGCTGCCTTGCTGAGTTTTATTTTAGTCTCCCTCCTTGCCTTAATAGCTTCCCATGTGTCGTCTGTAATCCAGTCCTTCCTCCTAGCTTCCCGGCAGCCTAGAACTCGTTTACATGTGTCTGTAATTGCATTCTTGCATCTTGTCCACTTTTCATCAATGCTTTCCCCTTTTTCCATGCTTTGAACCTGTTCCGTAGTAAGATTCCCAGTTCCTGTCGTATTTTAGCATTTTTAAGTTTTCTTGTCTCAAACCTTCTTTGTACCTTGTTATCCGTCTTCTTCTTTGCTGCTAGCTTCATTCTAAATTCACCCACAAGGAGGTGGTGGTCGGAGTTAATGTCATCTCCTCTTTACACTCTGATATCTAGAAGCACTCTCCTCCATTTCTTGGTGATTGCTCTGTGGTCAATTTGGTTTTCCGTCTGTAAATCCGAGGATGTGGCTTTGTGTGTGTGTGTGTGTGTGTGTGTGTACGTGCGTGCGTGCGTGCGTGCGTGCGTGCGTGCGTGCGTGCGTGTGTGTGTGTGTGTGTGTTTGTAACATCCTCAAAACGACGGTTTTTTTCAATTGTTTGTATTTTTCAACATTTCAGACCGCTGTCTTACCCTGATGTTCATGTCGTGCTTATGTGCTTCGCAATTAACAACCCGGATAGCCTGGAAAATATCAATGAAAAATGGGCACCAGAAATAGCTCACTTTTGCCCGAAAGTTCCCATCATTCTCGTTGGGAACAAGGGTGACCTGAGAAATGATCCAGCCGCGCTCGAAACTATGGCCAAAAATAATGTCAAACCCGTTACAACGGAGGATGCGGAAAGAATGGCACGAATAATCGGTGCGCATGCGTATATGGAATGCTCTGCGAAAACGAGAGACGGCGTGCGCGAGATATTTGAAACTGGCGCGAAACTGACGCTGACAAAACCGCGGCATTTACATCCGACCCACGGCGTATGTCGTCTGCTGTGATTAACAAGTTGGGCAAGTAAAGTTCGGTGCAGTTGAACTTATGAACCTATTTATCTAGTCATTGCGTGAATCACGCTTGGATCTATGCCTGTGATGCGAATGCAGCGTGTACTGATTTATATATTTTTTTATTTACTGTACTAACCATACTAATATTTATTTTAGTAATATAATATGTGTATGTTTTGTCATTACTGTCTTGTCAATTCTGTATTGTTATTTATATGGCATTATCTTATGACAACACTAATTTATTAGAGTTAAGCTAACGTGTTGGTGTTTACGGAAAACTAAAATACACTGTATTTTGGACAATGCTGTAGTAATTGATACATCCCGCTCTTGGCTTAAGCTATAGACGTTATTATACTCTTCGATGATATATTCTTTTTGAGATACTTCAAAGAAGTCGGATGCAGTTATTGCTGTTATTATTATATTATTAAACAGTAAAGTGCATCTCCGTTAGAGTATCTGTCCCAGGGTAAATAGTACAGGGCGCTTATTATTTGTAAATGTTATGTCCAACATTAGAATCTGCTGAAGAAAATACGACACAAGTTCCACACAATATAGTATTTCCTTGGTGCTTCCTGATAGTAATTAAATAATAAACTTCGTTGCGCTATGTAACTAAAAAAATGGGGTGTCTAAGCTTATTAAAGCGACCCTTAAGTTAAAACCAACACGGCTTAAGTATCATTGAAACTGGCGAATGAAACAAGACACGAACACGGGTGTTGCGACATTCCAGCGGTGAAACGATAGGCGCTCCAAATAACGTCCCATCGCTCGTACAAATCAGCGACGTTCCGAACTCACGGCCAATAAACCTGTCATGTCGGCGATGTAATATCTGCGTGGTTAGTCAACAAACGATCGTGATGTTGTATACGGTGTCACACTCTCAGTTACAGGGACGCAAATAAGTTCCTCTTAGAGTGTGTGGTTTATAGAATGACCGTCCATGTCATGCTCTAACTGTGTACGGTACCCCAAAGTACCGAGCTTAGCTGTAGGGTGTTATAAATAGCTACCCGGGTGTTCGACAGAAGAAATACGACCACACAGGTCTGTGTTAGTAGTGTTTCAAGTTTTGATGTTATCTACTCAGTTACCAGTATAGTTGTCACGCAGCTCTCTACTCACGGCATTTTAAGTTTTGTACCTTATAGTATCTTTACATAAACTAATAATATCTAGAAAGTAAACATATGGTGTGTGTACACATTTCAGTACATTCAAAGTTATCTTAATTGGTTTTAATTGATGAAGCTTTAATCAGGAATTTTATATCGTGTATGCCCCAGGCCTAGCATTTACCCACTCCCGAGTACTTCTGATTTGTCCCCATCTTACCTTATAGTCTAGTGTTCCTCACGCAACTGTCATGGTCGGGGCGTTCTATTGTGAATTTCCACCAACGAAATGTCCCGAAAGGGCACTTTCAGTGGATAAAAAGGGCATCACAAATGGCATTTCCATGGCGATTTAGTCAATTAATTAACTTACACTGGGAGCAAGGTCTCAACATAATGGTGATCTGCACGCGAAACCATTTCTGAAATGACTTGGACTCGAGTCATCTGAATCAGAGGACGCGTGGTCTCGCGCTGTCTGTTTCTCCGTGTTCAGTTACATTAGCCACACACATTTTCTGCTTATTTCAAAAATCGTCTGTCGCAGTAGGCTCAGAATTCCCCAGTTCGGATCAATAATTTGAGAATCATTTTACTTTTCAAAAAGTGGATACAAATATCCTATCGACCAATAGTAAACAACTGTGTTTATATGCTACACGACAGTGTTTCTTACCCAATGATTCTCAGATAACGCTTTCGTAATAGCTATATATAATTTAAACAATAAATAAAATGCCCATTCTAAAACTCGCGTCCTGACCCCCAGTGGACATTGTCTACAAACGTCCTGGATTTAATAACACTGTCATCTGGTCTCAGACTGGGTCAAATTAACTGAAATGCAATATTGAGTGCACGCCTGAAGCTGAGTACAATAGCATTATACAATTCGGTTGTTCGCGTTGGCCAGAAACTGAGACGACATGTGAGAATAACAACTTATTACGATCTTTGCTTTGTTGATGTAAATTAAATCATGCACTTATTACGGTCTATGCTTTGTTGACGTAAATTAAATCATGCACATCAGTCATAATTGCACCAAATTAATAAGAGGCAATTTTGTAGACAAAAGCGCAGTAACTTAAAAGGGGAATATAATGAAACGGCGCCAACAACGGTTGCGTTTGTCGTTAAGGTTAAGTCTTACTTCCTCGTAGGCAACATATGATTAACGTACGTGCGGGTTCGACACAGAGACATTTTCATAACGCTAATTTCCGGAAACGATATATTATATATAATTACACCCGACTGCGTAAATCCCAACTTGACGCGCAAAGCTAAATGACGTCATACATTTTAAGCTTTCCCTAATGCTACAATAAACACAAGTATGTCCCATTCTACACGGCCTGGCTGTAGCACGAAATTAACTGCTCCGGTTCGTATTGTCTCAACGGTTCAATGATCTTCCAAATACTGACCCGAAACGACGACGCACACTTCGGGTAAAACTGAGTGTGACAGTCATAAGCACACTATCGCGAAGGAGTGGTTATGACAGTGCTTATCTAGGTACTGTCAATAGCCATGTCATACAACTCAGACATGTAGCGCATGACGTTAGCATTCAGGCCACAACGGTTACACTCACGTGAAACCGGACCAATCACATCGATGCTCCAGTTTCAGGGACGTCCCCTCGCAAACAGCGCCTAGGGGGCAACTCAAAACTCGTTCTTCGGTTCTAGCTATGTCTTACGATTTATATTGGATATTCTAAGCCACGTGTTATGCTAGCAGCAACATGTTGACAGTAGCGTACTCATGTCAAGGCTGGGGACGTTCACGGTGACGGCGGCGACTGCACGGAACACTTTGCCCAACCACATTAATACCGTGGGCACTCCTGCCAATATTAAATGTCGATCTTTTGAACCGCATTTTACTAACAACTCTGCTCTACTAATTGCAATTTTGTAACATTTCAGCTATTTTGATCCGAATACTATTTCCTGTGTCTTTATTTCATAGTTAAACCTTTCAAGTTTGAATGAATCCGCCTTTGTTGTGGCAGACTAATATTATGTAATTTATTAATAATGTTTGTTCAAGCATGCCCGTGTCCGTGGACGGTGTGGGTTTGTTTATCTTAGAGCATAATACTACTAATAATAATAACCTTATTTATACACTAAAATCCAAAGTAAAACTCTGTTCAGCAGTGTTTACAAAACAAAAATGCTAAAAACATAAATAATAATAATACATAAAATATTTCTAAAACTTGCCTAAACAAAACTGAACCAGACAAACTAAGCCACACATAAAAGCATACAATATAAAGTACCATTGGTAGTTAAATAAATATATAGTTAATAACATTAATTAATTAATAAATAACTAGACAATAAAATGTTAGTTGTCAATTACAAATAATAGAATATGTGACATATAAAGATTACATATTAAAGGCGAGCTTAAAATAGTGTGTTTTAAGACGTCGGCCCAGCAACAAGAAGCTTGTGTACCCCTATGACCCCCTGAGCTATGCCAGTGGGAGGCAACTCCTGGCAGGTCCAACCATAGCGGGCAGGTCTGGGGCGAGTGGTCAGATGAAGCACAGTCCAGCCACATCTCTTGATCATGGAGCCCGGTAGGAAAATGGTCTACGACCACTGCGGAAAACTGGCTGGCTAATCACCGACTCAGTTATTGAAATCGATTACAGAAACCGAAACCATGAATACTCAACCACACCTCGATCTGAGCAAAGCAGGCTGCGTATGAATCCCTTGGGTGAAAGCCGACAGGAAGCCCAAGGGAGAAAGAGTCTACAGCTCAAGTCAAAACTTAGAAAGTTGGAATGTCAGGACACTGTACCAGGCAGGAAAACTGGCACAGCTCGCCAAAGAAACGAGAAGATACTGGCTGAGCATCATTGGAGTCTGTGAAAGCAGATGGAACACCTATGGGAAGGTTACAACTAGCTCTGGAGAAACTTACTTGTACTCTGGGAATGAGAGAGAAGAAGATGCACACACGCACGCACGCACGCACGCACGCACGCACGCACGCACGCACGCACGCACGCACGCACGCACGCACGCACGCACGCACGCACGCACGCACGCACGCACGCACGCACGCACGCACGCACGCACGCACGCACGCACGCACGCACGCACGCACGCACGCACGCACGCACGCACGCACGCACGCACGCACGCACGCACGCACACACACACACACACACACACACACACACACACACACACATGGGGTAGGGCTGCTCCTCTAAAAGGATGCAGCAAAATGTCTCATCGAATGGGAACCAGTCTCAGAGAGAATCATCACAGCCAGGCTTACATCAAAAAGTGGGAACATCATTATCATACAGTGCTATGCACTAATCAACTCTGCTGAATTTGAAGAGAAAGAGACCTTCTACCAACATCTACAAACAGTCATCCAAAAACTACCGAAGAGGGATAGCCAAGTTGTTACGGGGGATATGAATGCCAAGATTGGAAAGGATAATGACAATTGGAAAGGCACAGTGGGGAAAGAAGGTCTGGGACAGATGAATGAGAACGGTCTCCTGTTTGCATATTTCTGTACTCTCGTTGAATTGATGATCGGAGGAACCCTCTTTCCACACAAACCCACACACAAAGCCACATGGATATCCTCGGATTTACAGACGGAAAACCAAATTGACCACATAACATTCACAAAAAGATGGAGGAGAGTGCTTCTAGATGTCAGAGTGAAAAGAGGAGCTGACATTAACTCCGACCACCACATCCTTGTGGGTGAATTTAGAATGAAGCTAGCAGCAAAGAAGAAGACGGATAACAAGGTACAAAGAAGGTTTGAGAAAAGAAACTTAAAATGCTAAAATACGACAGGAACTGGGGATCTTACTATGGAACAGGTTCAAAGCATGGAAAAAGGGGAAAGCATTGATGAAAAGTGGGCAAGATGCAAGAATGCAATTACAGACACCTGTAAACAAGTCCTAGGCTGCTGGGAAGCTAGGAGGAAGGACTGGATTGCAGATGACACATGGGAACTATTGAGGTAAGGAAGGAGACTAAAATCAACTAGGCAGCAGATGAAAAAAGGAAAGAAAAACTGCGGCATACCAGGAAAGAAACAAAACAGTTTAAAAGAAGACAAGGAGGGACAAGAAAACATATGTCGAAAAACTAGCAAATGAGGGAAGAACAAGAGCACTAGTCACCCTGTCAGGGACAAGCAGGGAAACCTTCTCACTAAGGAATCTCTACAGTTACAACGCTAGAAAGAACATTTCCAAGAAATCTCGACTAGGCCTCCAACGGATGCAATCCCAGACATTGAGGAAACAACTGAAGACCTTAACATTAATTGTGGTAGGATATCCAAAGAAGCGATTAAGAGAGCCATCAAAAAGCTGAAACAAGGCAAAGCACCTGGAATTGACGATATACTATCCGATGTGTTAAAAGCTGATATCGGTGCCACCACAGACGTTTTGTACAGCCTGCTAAATGAGACCTGGGATAAAGAGGAAATACCAACTGAGTGGAAGACGGGTATGCTAGTTACGATTCACAAGAAAAGCAATCTCAGTGAATGTAAGAACTGGAGAGGGATCATGCTTCTATCAGTGCCCAATAAAATTATCTGCCGTATCATCCTGGAAAGGATGCAAGAAACAGTTGACAAGAAGCTAAGAAAGGAACAAGCTGGCTTTAGAAAGGATAAATCCTGCACAGATCATATTGCTACACTCAGGACTATCAGTGAACAATGCATTGAATTGAGTTCCATTTACATAAACTTTGTGGACTTCGAAAAAGCATTCAGTAGTATAGATAGGACAGTTCTATGGAAGCTCCTGGGGTACTATGGTTTACCCACAAAATTTGTAATCCTAATAAAGAACATGTACGAAGGTTTCACTGGTCATGTCATCTGTAATGGACAAGTTTCAGAAGGCTTCCAGATTGGAACTGGAGCACGACAGGCTGCTTGCTATCTCCACTGCTCTTTCTGATAGCCATAGACTGGACAATGAAAAGATCCACAGAACACCATCGTACTGGGATCCAGTGGAACTTGTTCTCACAACTAGAAGACCTGGACTTTGCAGATGATCTAGCACTACTCTCAGAAACCCATAAACACATGCAACAAAAAAAAACACAGAAAGGTTTCAAGAAAAAAGCAGCCAACTGGGTCTTAAGATCAAAAGATAAAGATGATGAAAGTCAATACCAGATCCTCCGAACCCATCTCACTAGAAAGCTGTACTGTTGAGGAAGTACAATACTTCATCTATCTCGGGAGCAACATCAGTACAAATGGTGGAGGTGACAAAGATGTG